>BQNB010014520.1:0-74970 GCA_026074375.1 Tanacetum coccineum
CCTCTTGTTAACCACTTTTTGAAAACCATCATTACTATCATTCACAACCGGAGTAACCACCACCTTTTTAGGACATGACTCTACAGTATGCCCAAATATATTGCAAGTGTGACATCTAGGAGGCTTCCATTTATATTTAACTCGGATAGTTTCCTTGATAAAACCAGGACCATCGAGATCAGGTATACTGATAGTAATAGACTCCTTTAGATCAGCATCCGAGTTAATCTCGATTAAACACCGAGCAAAACTACTCCTTCCCCAAGAATCCTTACACATCGAGCTTGTGTATTAGTCTAACATAATAGGCTTTCCAAGAATATGGACGTCATGTTCCTCAAACACTTGAATATGGACGTCATGTAATTTAACCCATAAAGGAATACGAGTTAATTTATTTTTTTTGAAAACTAGTGTTCATGGCCTATTTCTTAAGAATAATTAGGGAGTAACGAATCATCCAAGGACCTCCTTCCAAAACAGCATCTAAACCAGCCCGAGTATCAAATTTAAAAAAGAAGAAACCTTTTGCATTCATCGTGATTCTTTTCAATCCATGCTTTGTCTAATTATTTCTAACATAATACTCAACGACCGGAAAAGCCATTCTCATACCAATGAAATAACCATATAAAGTATTTTCAAAACGAACACTTACCTTTTTGACAACTTTGCGAGGTATCAAAATATTCACACCTTCAAAAACCTTTTCTGCCACCAATGATCGAAAGTTGGTCTTGGCCTTAGGCTGCTCCGGTTTGCTTGCACCTGCAGCTCCCGCATATGAGGATGGGATCAAATTAATATCAACCGAATTAACAATCGGGGACTCAATATTTGTCTCATGAGAAGTTCCAGTACTATTCCCAAATGTATTATTCACTTTAGACTGTTGTAAACTATCCAGTTAGACGATATAGGGATAAACCTACCAGCAAGATTCGAAACCCTAATATCATCTCCTTCTGGAAAAGTTTTCAGTCATGATAAAGAATGCTAGAATGTATGTGGATTATAAAAGCACAATTCCATATTTTAATCCTAACTATCTTTCCTTAGTGTTATGAATACAAGTTATATCATAGATATGAAATGGACCGTACAATTTTCTACAACCATTCAATGATTTAATTTGTATTTATTCAGCGGTTCGTATAACTTTGTAGTATTCTCATTTTGTATTTATTATGGCAAAAATAGATAAGGTAATTGATAGTTTAAGTATATTCTTTTTATTGGACTACTAATGATTTGATAGCAAAATTAGAAGCAAGCTCATTATATATGGTGGCTCTTCGAAAATAAAGAAACTAATGCAATAATAATGAGTATATATCAATTTACTCTTCCAATTTAATAATTCATATTTAACCTTTATTGTGCCAAATAAAGGGTACATTAACTCTAATATTCTAGTGCAGATGATCCAACTAATCAAGATCATGGATGTTACTTTATAAAGCGACTAAACTTTCATGTTCTAAAACCCCCGTTTGGTATGAAGTTTCTTTAAACATATTACTTATGCTAACAAATTGATATTACTTATATTTAATATAATATAACATGTTTATTATAGACTATTCTTTCGTATTTTGTTCGCCGTCATCGTATCAATAAATTCAAGTTTGCTGTTATAAGATATGGATTGCAAGATTTGGAGATGAATCTGCATAAGTATCATGACTCTAGGCTAAATAGAAAGAAGCAAGGATTTCATGTGGTAATGACAGGTGATTCTAAAAGGTTCAAGGATGCAACCAAATATTATACAACAAAGATGATGATATTTTATTTACTCGAGGAAACACAGTTAGTTGGAGATAATCAAGTTGCAACAAGTGCTTTGCTTTTTTACGTGTTTTAATAGTTTATCTTAGTATCTATGAAGTTAACGTTAAGTGCAGTATGTTAATAGATTTCACAAACTTTTGTTCAATGTTATGTTTTTCCAACTTTTCAATGAAATCGGTTTCTATTAACCTTATTATCTTTATGAATTACTCTTATAATACTTTCTCACATATGTTTACTTATAAAGTCAATTATTTATATCGTTAAACTAGAAATTGCATCCATGATGGGCTCACAACTAATTTCATTCCCTTTTAGGTTGAGTTCTTGATAATTCAGCTCACTAAATAGACTTCTTAGCTTATCAACTTATATCGTTTGATCATCAGTTTAAACATTATAGCTATTAGGATTACAAAAAATTCTCGGTCACTTCTAATATATATCTCGTAGCTCGTGGTTAAACATTGTGTAAAAGTAAGCTAATCGGGCCAAGCTCATGGTACACTAAGCCCATGGATGCCCCATGTAAGGAAGTGTAAAAGCCCTCTCCATCCTATGGAGAGGGTGTTGGTCATTTCATAATAACATATTCTCCTTTTTTTCTCTAGAAGTGTCAAATCATCTTTCTCTCTCTAAGATTCTTGCTTAATATTGTGTGTGTTTTTAGATAACCAATATTCTACAATTGGTATCATTCGCCATGGGGTGATTTAGAGTGTTTGTGTGCGTTTTTTAGTCCTGAAAGGGCGATTTTGGCTAAGAAGTTCGAACCAAAAGTACATGATTTTCTGGTCTTAAAAATCATCAAGTTTGTGTTTTTATGGTAGTAGTAGCTTAGTAATACTTAGTTGTACAAAAGAAATCAAGAAAAAACATTAAAAAGTATGTTTTAAGTGATTTGAAAAAGTGGTTTTCTGGATTTTTTGAAGGAGGCGAAATATACATTTGAATTAGGCGATTTATACAGGTTATTTGAATCCAACAATTTATGTAGGGTGTTCTAGGTGATTTATGCATATTTGTCTAGGCGATTTATACAGGTTTTACCTTAGGCAATTGTTGCATTATTGCTTAGGCGAAATATACATCTGTTTGGTTAGGCGATTTATTTAATTATGTCAGGCGGTTTATGTAACTCTGTCTAGACGAAATATACATTAGGCGATTTATGTAACTCTGTCTAGACAAAATATACATAAGGCGATTTATGTCACTCTGTCTAGGCGAAATATACATCAGGCGATTTATGTAACTCTGCCAGGCGATTTATGTAACCAAGCTTAGGCGATTTATACACTATCTCTAATTCAAATATTCTTATTTTACGGTTTCTTCTTTGATTTGTAAAATCCCGTGAAATATACACTTATTTTCTTGGTTTAATCAAGATTTGTAAAATCCCATGCAATACCAATTCTCAATCACTTTTAGCAAACAATACTTTAACACAACAACCTTTAATCATTGAATGATCCAAAGTTTATCTTTTCACATAACAATCATTTGAAAATGACTACATTAGTTGAACACATGATTGTAGTCGGTGCTGAAAATCATCCTCCTGTGCTTAAAAAGTCAATGTATGACTCTTGGAAAAGTCATATGTTGCTCTGCATACAAGGTAAGGAACACAACTAAATGATACTTAACTCAGTTAAAACAGGTCCGCTAGATTGGGGTACGATTGAAGCGGATGGTGTCACTAGACCCAAGACTTATTAAGAACTCTCCAAGAAAGAAAAACTTCATGCTGATTGTGATCTTAAAGCTACCAACATTGTTCTTCAAGGCCTTCTACCTGATGTGTACTCTCTTGTCAACCATCATAATGTGGCTAAATAAATTTGGGATAGAGTTAAGTTACTCATGAAAGTCATGGAACTTTTACAGCAAAAACGTGAGTGTAAGCTGTATAATGA
Organism: Tanacetum coccineum; assembly: GCA_026074375.1. Classification (NCBI taxonomy): domain Eukaryota; kingdom Viridiplantae; phylum Streptophyta; class Magnoliopsida; order Asterales; family Asteraceae; genus Tanacetum; species Tanacetum coccineum. The sequence goes on from BQNB010014520.1 coordinate 3,717, forward strand.
GTTTGATAGGTTTGCTTCCATAAAGGGTGAATCACTTTATGACTATTACTAGCGGTTCGCTCAACTCATCAATGATATGCATATAATTAAAATGACAATGCAGCCAGTTTAAGTAAAAACAAAGTTTTTAAACAGTCTTCAACCTGAATGGAGCAAATTTGTTACAGATGTTAAGTTAGCAAAAGATTTTCATACATCTAATTATGATCAACTTTATGCATATCTCAGCTAACACGAGGCACATGCTAATGAAGTCTGCGTGATGCGTGAACAATATCTGGATCCACTTGTCTTGGTTGCTAACTATCATCACACACCATCTTACTTGAACATCCATCATTCTCAGTACATTTCTCCTTAGTATCAACAACAACTGTCACCACTTAGTCTACAAGTGTACTCTCCTTCACCACAGTCATGACCATATGAAGCACCTCATCATCTACAATAATATCAAAATGCATACTAGACCCAATTCAGTCATACAACACCATCAGTTCCTCAAAATGCATATCACGCCCCTCCAAATTCACAACTAGACTCAGGTCTTGCTGTTCTATCATTTCTACCAGGTGATGATCCAATTGCTTGTCTAAACAAAGCAATGGCAGTTATGTCAACTGTAATGGCATCACGTTTTCCTTCAACCAACAACCAACTCAGAACATCTTCCAATCCTAGAAACCAAGCTACTATTCAAGATGGCAGGGTTACTATTTAACAAGTTCAAGGGAGATAGGGTTAGACTTTTGCTGGTATAGGAACTAAGGGAAATGCTACAAGCTCTGGGGTAAATAATGCAGCAGGTCAAGCAAGGGTTGTTAAGTGTTACAATTGTCAGGGTGAAGGGCATATGGCAAGGCAATGCAATCAGCCTAAGAGGCCAAGGAATTCAGCATGGTTCAAGGAAAAGATGTTGCTAGGTCAGGCACAGGAATCTGGTTAGGTATTGGATGAGGAGTAGCTAGCATTCTTAATAGATCTAGGAACTGCAAAAGGCCAAGTTACTTAGACAACAATCCCACAAAATGATACTTTCCAGACTGATGATCTTGATGCTTATGACTCAGACTGTGATGACATATCTTCAACAAAAGCAGTTCTTATGGCCAATCTATCTAGTTATGATTCAGACGTCCTCTTGGAGGTACCACAACATGACACTTACCAAAATGATGATATGATTAATCAAAGTTTGCAAGAGACACAATATTTTAAACAATCCCTTATTGATTATGTTTCAGATAACGACATAACAAGTGATAGTAATATCATTTCTTATGAACAATATCTGCAAGAAACGCAAATTGCGATTGTTCAAGATACTAACTCTTATGCACAACAAGATGCCATGATAATGTTTATGTTTGAACAAATGTTTAGTCAAGTAACTAAGTGTACTGAGGCCACTAAGGAAACTCAAATTGCTAATAAAACCTTAACCGCTGAGCTTGAAAGATATAAGGAACGAGTAAATTTGATTGAATAAAGACAAAATGTAGATTTGAATAGTCGAAAAAAGTACTTTGATTCACAGATGAATGATATGATTCTTTGTAAAAATGCAAAGTTTACTTCTTTTGAAGAATAGATTGACACACTCAAACAAAATCTTTCAAAATATGCTAAAGAAAAAAAATCTTTAATGACTTCAATTCAGATTTTAAAAAACAAACCAAAGAAAAAGAAGATAAATACATTGAAGAGGCAATTGATTTAGAAAAGGAAAAGAAAGAATTGGAAAACCTTGTTTTTAAAGTGGGTCAATCTGCTCAAACAATGCATATGCTAACAAAACCATAAGTTTTTTACGATAACACACATAAACAAGCTCTTGGTTATCAAAATTCGTTTTATCTCAAGAAAGCTCGGCGGATTAGGCCAACGTTGTATGATGGTATTGTGATATCTAAGAAATGTGATGTGGTTTATGTGGATGATTCTGAAGAGACATTGATTTTAGCAGAAGAGAGTCGATTAAAAATGCTTGAAAAACAAAATGATCCGATTTCAAAAGAGAAAAAAAGTTAATATTTCTCCAATTAATTATCATGAAATTAATAAATTAATTGACCACTTTAGAAAACATTTTGCTCTACAAAAGCAATTGTCTGTAGAACAAGCTTTCTGGTTACCGATTTCAAACCCTACTTCAGAACAACTTGTTGTTCCACATACATCAGTTAAAATAGAGGTTCCTAAAGAACTTCCAAATGTAAGTTTGGTAAATAAAAGTTTTCAGAAACTAAAAAATCATCTTGCCAGTTTTGACGAGGTGGTGAAAGATAGAATTACACCGACAGTAATAACTAAGGATGGATGGGGTTTTGAACATACCAAAAAGGTTTTTCTTACAGAGGTAATTCCATTTATGAACTCTTTACGGGAATCATTTAAAGACTTTGACAATGCTCTTCACAATGAAATTTATGAAGTGAAAACGGTCTTTAACCAAATGGAAGCTGCTGTTGAACAGTGTTATGTAGATAAGAAATATTTTGATATTCAAAAGAAAGAACTTTTTCTTGACAATGATCGACTCTTGGAACATATCATTCGTCAAGATGTTATTAATATTGTAATGCATGCAGATGTCGAATCTGCAATTGTTAATAATAAATTTTTTGTGCATGATAATCTAGAAATTGAGCGACTAGAACAAGAAAATGATCACTTATTTGAACTTCTCTTATCTCAAGATATAGTTTACATTTGTGTAAATTCTCTTGCTACCCGATCTAATTTTCATGAAATGAAACAGAGTTATATTGATGAATACAATGAGACATTAGAGCTTAAGGCTCAGCTTGCCAAAAAGGAACATATGATTGAAAAGACTGTTTTTAATGAACTTGCACTAAGATGTTCACGCCTTGAAAATCGGTGTGTTTCTCTTGAACTTAAATTACAACACCAATAAGAAAGTTTTATGAATATGAGACCTTTAAACAACCAAGATGCTCCTGAATTTCAGGAATTTTTTAAAATAAACTATTTGCAAGCTAAGCTAAAAGCAAAGGATGTCTCAATTGCTAATTTGAAAAAACACATTGCAGATTTGAAAGCAAAAAGTGTTCCGAATGAATTTATCAGTAATCAAAATGTGATTACACTTGGAATGCTTAAGCTAGACTTAGAACCTTTATATTCTAAACTATTGAAAAACAGGGACACACACATAGACTATATTAAGCACACTCAGGAACATGCGGACACTCTTCGAGAAATAGTCAAACACGCTAGAGCACTAAAACCTTTACATAGTGACTTAGACTCTGTTTGTAAGTATGTTATACGCATTCAGGAAGTGCTAGTTTATGTTAGTGCTACATGCCCTAGTTTAACTAAAGCAAGTGAGAAATTGGTTGCGGTCACACCGCTGAACAAAAACAAGAATGTTAGGTTTGCCGAACCTGCCACATCACCAATCAACACTCAAAAACAGGTCGATTCCCACAACACCCAAGATTCTAACCCACTTTTGTTGACTTCTACATGAATGAAGAGTTCTACTAGTTCTAGCAGATCACAACTTTCAGGCAATACCAAGAAAAATATGATCTCACGAACAACCAGTAGTAACCAGAAGAATAAAGTAGAAGACCGCCTTAGGAGCGTTAAATCTAGTTCAAATAAAAATAATCGTGTTAATGAACCTGTATGTATTGCAAATGTTAAGCATTCAATGTTAAATGTTAATTCTAAATTAATTTGTGTTACATGTAATGAATGTATGTTTGATGTAATTCATGATTTATGTGTTCTTGATTATGTTAATAATGTGAATGTGCGTTCTAAATCTAAATCTGGTGAGCGTAGCAAAAAGAGGAAAGTTAATGTTGGTTATAGATGGATACCTACAGGTCGGACCTTAACTACAGATGGAAATAGGTGCCCTTTAACAAGGATTACCTCCACTAATGTAGTTCCCCCTAAGAATCTACTTCCAACAAAAGTAACTAAGAAAATAACTCCTCGTAAGAACAATCCTGAAATGCTTAAGGATGTCACCAATATAAGTTCAAGCAGTAGCTCTAAGGGTGTAGAATTTAAAATTTCTAACAACTCAGAACCCAATCAGAATTGGGGATCCAATGTTTCCACTACTCCGTCTTATCCTCGTGTTAATTTCAGGTGGTCTAAATCGTCCTCTGGTACTTGGACTCCGGTTGCTCCAAGCATATGACTGGAAATCACTTTCAGCTCATCAACTTTGTAAACAAATTTCTTGGTACCGTCAGATTTGGTAACGATCAGATTGCAAAGATAATGGGTTATGGTGACTATCAGATCGAGAATGTTACTATTTCTAGGGTTTATTATGTTGAGGGACTTAGACATAATTTATTCTCAGTGGGTCAATTTTGTGACTTTGATCTTGAGGTAGCATTTAGAAAATACACTAGTTTCGTTCGTAATCTTGAAGGTGTTGATCTACTAAAGGGGTCAAGGGGATCAAATTTGTACACATTATCCATTAAAGATATGATGAAGTCCTCACCGATTTGTCTCATGTCTAAAGCTTCTAAGACTAAGTCTTGGTTATGGCACCAACGTATGTCACACTTAAACTTTGGCACCATTAATCAATTGGCCAAACAAGGTCTTGTTAGAGGTCTTCCCAAATTGAAATTTAAAAAAGATCACTTGTGTTCAACATCTTTGTTGGGAAAAAGCAAGAAACACTCTCATAAACCAAAATCTAAAGACATCAATCAAGAAAAACTCTCTCTGCTGCATATGGATCTTTGTAGACCAATGCGTGTTGAAAGTATCAATGAGAAGAAGTATATTTCAGTTATCGTTTATGATTATTCAAGGTTCACATGGGTTAAGTTCTTAAGATCGAAAGATGAAGCTCCTGAGTTCATCATAAAATTTATGAAAAGGATACAAGTTTGTCTTAATACAACTGTAAGGAATATTCGCACAGACAATGGAACAGAGTTTGTTAATCAAACTCTGCATAGCTATTATGAAGATGTCGTAATTTCTCATGAAACATCAGTGGCGCATTCTCCATAACAGAACGACGTTGTCGAAAGACGAAACCGGACGTAGAAGTCACTCGCACTATGTCAATATTTCTAAGGTTCCATTATTTCTATGTGCAGAAGCAGTTGCCATAGCTTGTTACACCCAAAATCGTTCCCTAATACGTCTTCTTTACGTTAAAACACCATATGAGCTTCTACTTGACAAAAAACCTAATTTAACTTACTTTCATGTCTTTGGTGCATTATGTTATCCAACCAATGACTGTGAAGATCTGGGAAAGCTGAAACCAAAAGCTGATATTGGTATTTTCATTGGATATGCTCCAGTAAAGAAGGCTTACCAGATTTACAATAGACGTACCCGAAGAATTATAGAAACAATTCATGTTAATTTTGATGAGCTGACAGCAATGGCTTTTGAATAATTTGGTTTAGGAATCGAGCCTCAATTATTGACTCCTGGAACAATCAGTTCAAGACTCGTGCAAAAACCTCCTTCTCCAACACCTTATGTCCTACCAACAAAGTATGACTAGGAAATTTTGTTTCAACCGTTGTTTGATGAATACTTTAATCCTCCACCTTATGTTGCTTCTCTAGTTCCTGCAGTCGTTGCTCCAGAACCTGCTAATCCAATCGATACACCTTCCTCAACTTCCATTGATCAAGATGCACCATTTCCAAGTACTTCACAAACTCCTCAAGAATCACAATCTCCATTTATTCCTTCTTGTGTTGAAGAACAGTTTCATGATATTGAAGTTGTACATGTAGATAATGATCCCTTCTTTGGTGTTCCAATTCCAGAACCAAATTCAAAAGAATCTTCTTCAAGGGATGTTATTCCAACTAATGCGCACTCAATTAATCAACCACTTGAACATCTCAGAAAATAGACCAAAGATCATCCGTTGGATAATATCATTGGCAATCCTTCTCGATCTGTCTCTACATGACATCAACTACAAACCAAAGCCATGTTTTGTTACTTTGATGCTTTCCTCACTTTCGTTGAACCAAAGAATTATAAAGAAGCTTTAAAGGAATACTGTTAGATTAAAGCTATGCAAGAAGAACTTAATGAGTTCGAACGACTTGAAGTATGTAAGCTAGTACCTCGTCCAGATCGTGTTTTGATAATTACCTTGAAGTGGATCTTCAAGGTTAAATTAGACGAACTGGGAGGTGTTTTAAAAAACAAGGCTAGGTTGGTAGCAAGGGGATATCATGAAGAAGAAGAAGGAATCTACTTTGAAGAATCTTTTGCACCAGTTGCACGACTAGAGGCCATAAGAATCTTTATTACATATGTTGCTCACAAGAACATGATAGTCTATCAAATGGATGTCAAGACTGTATTCTTAAATGGTATACTACGTGAAGAGGTATATGTCAGTCAACCAGACGGGTTTATAGATCAAGATAATCCCAACCATGTGTACAAGATGGAGAATGTTATTTACTGGTTAAAGCAGGCTCCACGGGCTTGGTATGATTTGCTACCATCATTTCTACTCTCCCAAAAGTTCTCCAAATGTGCAGTTGATCCTACATTATCCATTAAGAAAGAAGGAAAAGACATCTTATTGGTACAAATCTATATAGATGATATAATATTTGCTTTTACTGATCCTACACTGTGTGAAACCTTTTTGAAATAATGTGTTCAAAATTTAAGATGTCAATGATAGGCAAAATGTCATTCTTTCTTGGACTTCAAATTTCTCAAAGTCCTAGAGGCATCTCTCTTAACCAATCCAAATATGCTCTTGAAATAATTAATAAGTACGGTATGGAATCTTGTGACCCGGTTGATACTCCGATGGTGGAGAAATCCAAACTGGATGCAGATCCACAAGGGAAAGAAGTTGATCCTACACGTTATCGTGGAATGATTGGCTCCCTTATGTATCTAACATCCAGTAGACCAGACCTTGAATTTGTTGTATGCATGTGTGCCCGGTATTAGGCTAAGCCTACCAAAAAGTACTTACATGCAGTTAAGTGAATCTTTCGATACCTAAGAGGATCCATTAATATGGGTCTGTTGTATTCGAAAGATTCTTGTATTGCACTAACAGCTTATGCAGATGTTGATCACATCGGTTGCCAAGATACCAGAAGAAGTACATCTGGTAGTATGCAGCTCTTGGGTGATAGATTAGTCAGCTGGTCATCTAAGAAACAAAAGAGCACAACCATATCTAGTACAGAAGCTGAATACATAGCCTTATTTGGATGTTGTGCTCAAATTCTTTGGATAAAATCACAACTGACAGACTATGGCCTTGGATTTAACAAAATTCCTTTGTACTGTGATAAAAAAGGTGTTATTGCCTTATGCTGTAACAACGTCCAACATTCAAGATCTAAGTATATCGACGTCAGATATCATTTCATAAAAGAGCAAGTGGAAAATGGTGTGGTCGAGCTCTACTTTGTCAGGACAGAATATCAGTTGGCAGACATTTTTACCAAAGCATTAGGACGAGAAAAACTTGAATTTCTTATCAACAAACTTGGAATGAAAATCATGTCTCCTAAAACTCTAAAAAGACTGGCAGAAGAAGCAAAAGAGTAATTGATTCACTCAATTATAGTTTATAGATATATTATATATATTAAAAGCAATTTTAGCAAATCACTCTTGTGAAAGAGTAATAAGCTAATTACTAATAAAATATATTTCCGAAAAGTATTGATGAGAAAATTACCCTTAGGAAAGGATAAAGTTCAAATCGTTCCCGAGTCGTTTTCCCAACGAAGCGTGAATTTGAAAATCTTGTTTCGGTTCGTGATCGCGTGCTTGAATAATCGATATTTTGGATTTTGGATTCTAAATCTAATAACGCAAAGGGAAAGCACATAAAGGCACGCTAATCTAGAAATTAAGGCAACTTAAAAATCTAACGACATTTTAAACAATTAAAAACTTATTAATAACTAAAATAAACTAACTAATTAACTAAAATTGACAAATTAAGACTCTAAAAACTCAAAATGCAAATTTCTTAAACTAAAATGTATTAAACTAATTTTTAATAACAGAAAAATATTTTTTTTTATTTTTAAACTAATTAAAACTATTTTTAAACTAAATAATACTAAAAATTAGATTAAAAATACTAAACTTAATTCTAAAATTTTGAGAAAATTACTAAAAATACTAGACACTATTCTAAGGGTTTGCAAAGAAAAACGAGTGAAAAAGCTTTTACTAATAAGCTGATAAAAATCAAATAAGCTAAATAACTAACTAGTATAACTAATTAAAGAAAGAACATGTATATGAAAAAGTCCCAAGGGCGCAGTGTTAAGGTGTGTATGTTGTGAGAGGGAGGTCACAGGTTCGAGTCCTGTGGCCACCTTTTGTGAAAACATTTTTTTTTTATTTTTTCTTTTTAAAACAGCTAAAGATTAAGTTAAAATAAGAAATTTAAATAAAAGAACTTAATACTAAAACTTATTAATAAGCTAGAAAAAAGACAATCAAAGAGATAGATTGGTTTTTAAGGCTTGTTTGATTAGCTAAAACTGTTTGGATTTTAAAAGCATTAATAAGACCAAAAAGCTAAAATTAAGACCAATAAGCTAGAAACAGATTTAGATTTATACCTAATAAGCATAAATGACAAGAAATTAGCTAACAAAATAAGTTGAAAAAGCAGCAAGAGCATTAAGACAGTGGACACAAAATGGATTTTAAAGGACTATTAAAAAAACTTAAGCTAAGATTTAGGACTAATAAGCAAATAGAAAAGGCTAAAAAAAACTAAAAACAGATAAAGATTAAGACTCAAAGAACACAAATAAGCATGAATTAAGCATAGCATCTAAGGAAATAAGCTATAAAAGTAAAATAAACATGACAATTTTAGCTATTTTGTTTTTGGCTTTTTGATATTAAAGGACTAAATGCAGACAAGATTAAAGACTCAAAAAGGATGTTAACACAATAAAACCTTGAAACATATTAAGATCATATTACAATAAGCTAAAAAATAACCAAAGAATAGCTAGCATCTAACCACTAATGAATCTGCAAATCTAGATTTTCAAGAATAAGCCATAAAACTTGACTATGTTTGATCTTAAGACTCAAAAAGGTTTTTCCAAAGCCAAATGACTCAAAATAAATGGATAATGAAACACGTTTTGAGCACAAATACCACTTCTCAAATAGATTTTTGAAAAGCTCAACAGATAAGCAGATTTAAAAGCATAAGTACTAGCAGACATGGATTTTTGATTGAACAACCTTCAAAACTTAACAAAACTTATTAAAACTAATTTTTAGACTAAGTTAAATCTTATTAAAACTGATTTGAGTACCAAAAGACAGCATGAACACAATTCCTTATATTAAAAATGCTTAACCCAAACACCCCTTTAAGAACTTGTAAATCCAATTTTAAGCTAAACAGATCATATTAAGCTACAAAATGCTAAAACAGATTAAGAACTATGACAATTAAAGACAAATAAGCAAAAACCTAAAGAGAATAAGCACTAGATAATAAGCTACACTAATAAGCAAATTTGACTTTAAAATAGACATATTTTATAAAAACTCTAATCAAACTTATTCTAAGCTATAATCTAAACATAATAAGCTAATATAAGACAGGATAAGCACATTTCAACAATAATAATCCAGAATAAGCAAACAAATATGCTGAATAAGAAAATTAAGCTAGAAAGTCAAAATGAAAGTTACTTTTTCCTTTGCTTAAAACAAGGACTAAATTGCTCTATAGAGCTTATCTACAAGCTCCAGCTTGTTGCAAACAAGCTGGTAACGTCCATAAGCCCATCCATTTCTGGTTTGTCATCCAATTTAAGCATAAGGTAATTTTGAGGTAATTTAGGTGATTAAGCTTATTCAGTTAAGCTATTAGCAAGCTTAACTGAATAAGGACTAGCTTATGAGCTAACAAAGAGCTTATTGAGCTCATAAGGTTATTTCTAAACACATATTAAACAAAATTGCATAAAAGTAAAAAACAGAATTTAAAACACAATTTAAGGAAACTGAATTTTATTAATTATAAAAAGGTTACAATGCTTTTGAAATGGAAATTCAATAAAGAAAAGTACAATAAGCAGGAATTTAAGCTAAAAAGCTAGATATAAAAACTACATAAAAACTACTGTGTGACAACCTCTCTATTTATAGTAAACGTGAGAAGCTTCTAGACCTTGAGGAGTGTCTATAATTTCTAATCACAACCTTTAGATCAAATCCAATCATCTAATCCGTCTTCTTAGCCCTTGGATTCTCTTACACGTATTTGCTCCAATCATAGCCCTCAGGATTGCCAATGTGGCTTAAGTTGTGTTAGATGTGTCAGACTTTGGCCTTCTAAAAGGGAGGGTGTGTGTAAAGGGTGAAGGATTTTACTCTGTGTTACTCGTTGTGGTGAAAATGAGGGGAAGGAGATGTATAGTAACTTTTAGGCGCGTTTGTTTTTAATATATGGACTTGGATCAGGTTTGGGCTTGATATATTTCTTGGGCCTGGATTGGATAATGATATGAATTAGATTGGGATTTTGAAAAAAGACTTTCATTTTTGGAAAAAGGGTAAGTATATTATAAATATTAATGGGCTGACCCGGCCCTCAAAACGGGTACGGGTTGGCCCATTAAAGATGAAAAAAGCCCTCGGCTTCGTTTTATCATGCTCTTTCAATCTCGTGCTCGGCTTTGTCCTTTTTTGCTTCATTTTTGTCCTTTAGTGGATATCCGTTACCTGCACAATACAATTAACAAAACACACATATACAATGCGTTTTCTTTGTATTTATGTTCATTTAAGCTCGTTTTAATAAGGAAAATTGATATGTGATTAAACACATATCAGTAATGGTGGAATCTCTTCTTGTATCCTATGTAAATACTAAAAATCAGAAAAACACAAGAATTTTTTCACTTTATATATTTTTACAAAAAGAAAATACAAAAATATAAAACCAAAAAATCAAAATATAAAATTAGAAAAATAACAAAAATATGTTGTTCATGACATGTCTTCTGGAATCGTTAATATTTACGGCCTTAGAAATGTCACTTAAAAATGACACGGTGCTGTAAATAAAGTTCGAACAGAAGTTCTTAATGTTTTCAAAACATGTCATTGGCTTGCAGTTATTTTAGACTACAATCCGTTTTTCATCTTAAAGGCAAGTATTTCGTCAAAAAGAAAACATGACCTCTTAACGGGAATTCACTTTCTCAGGCATGATCTACTTAATGATCATGTAAAGGCTTGTATATACTTTGCTACACAACCCGGGCTTTCTAAAAATAAGTGTACGTGTCAGTGCATCTATTTTTGAAAATAAGAGAAATCTTATTTTTATTAGTGTTGAATTTCAAAACTAATCAATCATCTAAGTGTTTCATCAGAAAATGAATTTCAAAGATAATTTGACCACTCAAACAATGACTACAACTCTTTAAATAGAAAACTCATTATTTGAGGGGGAGAAAGTGTCATCAAGTAATCTTCTTCAAAAAATTATTAGAAACTCAAGAAATAAACGAAAAAGGTTTTGGACAATAACGGATTAATATTTAAAGGGGATTTAATTAATTTAACTCATTTGGGGTTTATATGATATTTGTTTAGACCTTAGGGACTTGATTGCAAAATAAAATGCTTAGTTTTCTTCTTAGAAACTAGAGGGACTTAGAGTGTCATTGTACTTAGATGAGTTAAGCTTTGTTAAAAGTTTAAAAGAAATTTGAAAGGATCAATAAACCACAAGGACCAATACTGTCAATACTTCAAAGTTTTTAAACAAAACCCGTGGGACAATTTATTCACTCTTGCATATTTCGTCCAAAATCAAGAAACGCATCCAAACGTGTTAAATCTCCAAGGTAATCATCATATAATGTTTATAATACTCCCAACATCATTCATTTTAAAGGAATTGGTGTAATTTGCTCTTATTTGTTTGAAAACCCTAAAATTAGATTTAGGGTTCTTCAAAATTAAAAGTGTGTTATGACCTAATTAATCATGAGGGTTTTGTTTGTTTGGGGCCATATAACACTCGTCTAAAACAATTTTCAATATAGATAACATATGAGTGTGTTCTTGGTGCATTCTGGGCTGAATTTTGTATGAACCACACTAGAATGTTATAAAGTTTTTGGTTTTGTGTTTAGATGTGTTAAGAAGTTCCCTTGTAATTATTAGAGTGTGTATAAACATCCTAGAACATCAAGGTTTGAATTTCATGGCTTATTTCTTGTTAGAATGGTCAAAATTCATTAAAAAGTGGCTTGCTAGGTGTTCAAATCTTGTTAAATAGCTAAACAAAGATGTTTGTTTGATGGTGTTATGATTTTTACTGGACGAAATTTGTATTTGAACAGGGCGAAACATGTGATAATTTTTTGCTAGGTGAAATATGTAAAGTTCTTATGCCAGGTGAAATATGTATTAGGTCAAAACTCAGGCGAAATATGCACATGTCTAACATATAGGCGAAATATGCAACATGTCAAAACTCACGCGAAATAAGTAACAGGTCAAAACTCAGGCAAAACATTCATGTTTCTAAATTATAGGCGAAATATGCACTTTTAATATTGTCCCTATACTTTGACTTTATGTTTGACTTAATTTGACCTTGAATTGCTACTTGCTTGTTTAACTTTGTTTGACTTTAACCTAGATTGACTATTTGACTTTGGTTGACCAATATTTAGACTATTGACTTTCCAAGTTGACTTTTTGATCATTGATCATAGACCATAATTGACTTTCTCAATCGTATGCCTGCTAAAATGTGCTTAAATCCCTGATTCATTAAAAAAAATCAACCTGTATCTTAAACCATCTCAACAACATGAACAAAATTCTCAATTAATGATATATATTTGCTTGTATATAAACTGTATTGGACTATTCTTAGCAGAATCATGAATCCATTCATTGCTCAACAAGTTGCTCTTGACGATGCCTTGGTTGCACCTGAGGATCGTGTTGAGATTGGAAAGTGCAATATGAGGATTGATCCAACAAAGACTCAGAAAGAAGCCACTTATCAAGTTGTTATAGATACTCTCTCACTCTCTCCTTACTACAATGCTTTCTTAATCACAGCTGATGTCCCTAAGATCTACATGCATCAGTTCTGGTTCACCATCTCTAAAATTAAGGATTCCTCATCTTACTAGTTCAAGCTCGACAACAAAAAGTTTAGAATTGGCGTAGAAGTCTTTCGTAAAATTCTTCAAATTTGTCCTAGAGTTCCTAATTAAGAGTTTGTTGAACCACCTTCTCATGATGAAATTGTCACATTCATCAAATCACTTGGCTATAAAGGACCTCTGGAATTTGTTCCTGACTTGTTTACTGATCATATATATCAACCATGGATAACCTTTGCTTCTATCATCAACAAATGCCTTTCTGGGAAAACCTCAGGTGTTGATAAGCTCTGACTCTCAAGAGCTCAAATCCTGTGGGGAATGTTTTACAAGAAGAATGTCGATTTTGTTGAGTTAATTTGGGAAGACATTATGTACCAAATTGACAACAGACAAACCAATGCCAAAAGACGTAAAAGCATGCCATATCCTTGATTCACAAAGGTTATCATCCAACACTTCATCTCAAAACACAAAAAAATCTAAATGAGAAACAAATTGTTTATGCATTCAATCAAGAATGACAGTGTTCTGGGAAGATTGAAATTTGTTGCCAAAATGAAGATAATCAAGTGTATGGAATGTTAATTCCGGATGTTATGTTAAACAAGGAGATCCAGAACTCTAAGGCTTAACAAACCTATCTTGGTTTCTCAACTAGAGCAGTGAATCCCAAGAAAGCAAGAAAGCGAACCAAAGCTATTGTAACCCCAAAGAAGAAAAGCTCTTTCACTACTGATGACAACATAATTCCTGATCTAGACGTTGCTCTCGAATTAGGAAAGTCTATCAGTAAAATTAAGGTTGAAGAACATGAAGAAGCAAGAAAAATTCATGAAACTCATGAATGTCTCGTAACCGCAAAGCCAACAAGTGATGAAGAATTTGATGCTGAACCCGCAAGAAGGCCAACAGGAAAGAGAAGACAAAATGGAGTTGTTTTCAGAGATACCTCTACTGTTTCAAAGAAGAAAACACCAGCCTAGTCTCAAAAACTTAAAGGTATGGAGATGTTATTTGATGCTGCATTGCTTGAAGCTGAGACAAGGAAAGCAATCAAAGCTAGCAAACGTGACTACATGTTTCAACAAGAAACTGGTGGCTCAAGTGAAGGAGTTGGTATTACACCAAAGGTTCATGATGTGACCAAGGCCATTTTTGGGGTTCAAGACATGAATGATGAAGACTGGGGTTTAGATGATGATATTGTTCTCTCCAGTGATGATGAAAGAATAGAGTCTGAGAAAGAGACTGCTGACAGTGGCAAACTGATGAAAATTCAGATGATGAAGAAGAACATGTTAAAGAAGAGTATGTACATGAGGCTGATAATGTGCATAATGATGTTGAAAAGCAAGGTGATGTGAATGTGGAGATGAAAGATGTTGAGATTGCTGCGGAAAGTAAGGTTGATGAAGAAATGGATGATGCGGCACAAGCTAATGCAGAGAAGATAGATAAAAAGAAAGGTGATACCGAGCAAGCTGTAAATGACCAAGTTGTTAAAGATGCTCAAGTCAAAGATGATGATCAGGCAACAACTATTGTTCTTGTTACACAGAAAGAGAAGCCAGATGTTCCACCATCAAATTCTAGTCTTTCTATATTATCATATTATGGTACTCAATTCCTCAACCTTTCCTTTAATTTTTCTCTGATAGGCATTACTAAAGAATCTGCAGATACAGAGATTAATTCAATGTTGGATATTCAAATCTAATAAGAAATTACATCTGTTTGATCTCCCACATTACTTGTTGTACCCATATCAGTGATTCCTGAACACTCAATTCCAACTCCAACAAGTTCTAATTGTCACTCCTTTCACCTCAAATATTCAACAATCAACACCAATCCCTACACCACCAAAAACAAGTGAAGCTCCAGCTATCACTACTACCAGTCATGATCCTCTTCCAGTGGTCATCCAAAGACTCTCAAACCTTGAAACCAAATTTGAAGGTTGGACAAAAGTAGATCATTCTAAAGTTATAACAAAAGTTGTGCAAACATGTCATCAATAAAGTCAAGAATCAACTTCCTAAGTTACTACCAAAAGCAGTTTCTGACTTTGTAACTCCTAGCATTGAAAGCAAAGTTCGTGATATGCTCCAAGAGTATACTATTAATCCTAAGCAGCATGGCTCACAGAAAGATGTCTTTGAGATTCGAAAAATCAAGCTAGAGCATGCCACTAAACAACAACTGCCAAAACATTCAGCAAAACTATTTGACCATGCTGCAAAGGCTGAATTCGACCAGAAGAAGATTCTCTTCAAAATGATGAGGGATTCCAAGTCATACGAGAAGGATCTAACACATCAGGCATTGTATGATGCACTCATGCTTTCAATAATTCTGGATGAAGATTACATAGAGAGAGCTAAGGCTGCTGAACCTCCTACTCAGAAGAAGAGACGACATGATGATAAAGATTAAGACCCTCTTGATAGATCAGACCAAGAAATGAAGAAAAATAAGAAGAGTAAGGATATTAAGCCATCTAAAAAGACTAAACAAGCTGGTTCATCTAAAGATACAACTCAATCTCAGCCTAAATCAACTGGTAAATCTATGCAAGCAGAGGAAACCGTCTTTGAGGCAGTAGATATAAATCTTCCTATGGATCAAGGAGAAAATATAGGTAATGCTGATGAACAACCCAATGATGAGGCTGCACCAAAGAAAAATAAGTCTAGATGGTTCAAGCAACCTCCAGGACCTCCTACTCCTGATCCAGAATGGAACAAAGGCAAATCAGTTAAAGATGGACCAGTACAGAATTGGCTTAATGACCTGGCCAATGCATAAAAGCCTCCACTCTCTTTTGATGAACTAATGAGCACTCCCATCGACTTCATGACCTTTGCAATGAACCGCCTCAAGCTGACAAAGCTCACCAAAGCTAACGTAGTCGGACCAGTTTACAATCTTCTCAAAGGAACTTGCAAAAGTTGTATTGAATTGGAATATAATATGGAAGAATGCTACCGTGCTCTATCAGATAAACTAGACTGGAACAATCCTAAAGGAGATCGATGTCCCTATGAATTTACCAAGCCTTTACCTTTGCACGGATCTTCAGGTCGTTTTACTGTTCCAGCTAATTTCTTTTTCAATAACGATCTTGAATATCTAAGAGCAGGAAATACAGAAAGATAATACACAACATCTGTTACCAAAACAAAGGCTGCAAGGTATAAGTTGAAAGTCATTGAAGACGTGGTTCCCAAAGTATGGAGTCTAGTAAAAGTGGCATACAACAAGGATGCTGCTTTCGGGATATCTCACTAGGGTCCTAAACATTATTTGTGGTACATGTCTCAAGTTAATAAGACTTCCACTCATGACGTCTACTCTACTATGAAGATACTGAGTGTAGTTAGTGTAATAGTAGATAAATAGTTTGGATATGGCTAATTGAAAGAGATCGTTGTAAGAAGAGCTGATCGGAAATTGTATAAATTTATGGAAGGAGACTTTCCAAGACTCCATCTGAATGACATTGAAAACATGCTACTCCTTCATGTTCAGAACAAGCTTTTCAACCTTGAAGGGGATGTCATTGTTGACTTGGCGGTTGCTCTACGCATGTTTACTAGAAGAATTGTTATTCAGAAAAGAGTTAAAGACCTTCAACTCGGAGTTGAAAGCTACTAAAAGAAGCTCAACATCTCAAAGCCACAAATAAACGTGTAGATATCTCCTTCAAAGAACTGTATACCACTCAATCTGAACCTCAAGAAGTCATTTACAAAGACACGCAGAATCAGAAGAGACTAATGTGTACAGATGAGCTCTACAAGTTCAGCGATTGTACGCTCGAATCTGTTCGTGACAATCTCTATTATCGGGTGATGAACTTCAAGTTGGGGTATAACAAAGGCATGTAAAGGAGAAAATGGACTGAGACGGATATTAGGCGATCATAAATTAGATGGTAAAGATTGATGAGCAGTTGCTAGAATAAAGTATCATGCTGAACTTAGAAAGATTGGTTAGTGGAAGGGAACTTGAGACGGACTACAGGCTAATGCAGCGGACAATATGATTTTGTCATATTTGGTTCTACTCATTCAGGTCATGTCTTGAAAAATAAATCTTATGAATATGTACATTAGTAGTATAATATCTAAAATAGGCTTATATATATAAATAGAGTGTCGGAGTACATATTTTCAAGAATTTTTCAATAAATTCAAAATCTTTCAAATTTGTGTATTCGACACTGTATATATATATATATATATATATATATATATATATATATACATATATATATATATATATTAATATAAGACTCAGTTTTCCGAATAAATGTGCAGTAGTAATGAGTTGTGGCATTAAATATCGTGGCCTTTTAACTTGCCCAACACAAACCCTTCCTGCGGTTATATCTTCACCATTGATGAGACGGTTTTAGTTTACATAAACACACGAACATAAAGAGTTTTGTCAGTTACAAAACACACACGAAGAAGTGGACCAGTTAATACAAAAGATGATGGTGTTAAATAACATTCAATTCTCAAAAGTTTCACCAAAACAAATTAGGGTTCATCATTCTTCAAAACAGATTTACACACAAAGTTGCTTTGAGTTTATTTAAGGATTCGACAAGATTCATCAATCCTAAACGATTAAGTATTTTTTTTCTAATCAGGTTCTTACTCTTCTCTTTAATTTTGTTACGGTTTAATTTATCATGTGTTATTTATTTGATTTTTGTTATAGAATTGATCAAATATGAGTTGCCTCAATTTGGGATTAAATTCATTAACAACAGCTAGGGTAAGCTGATATTATTTATTTAATTTTTGATTAATTTGTTTTATGGTTTTGGTGTTTTTAGGGTCTTGGTAAAGATTCAGTTTTAAAGGATTGTTTTTTCAGTCGATTGTTGTTCATGATAGTTCGGCATGAACATCTGTCCAGATGCGTTTAGTTTTTGTGGAAAATGTTGTCAATTTGTTTTGGAATTTGTAGTTTTCATGGTATAAAGGAGTGCTTTAGGGAGCCACAACATTTAAGAACACCACCGTCTGAAACCGCATACGCACTTCATAAAGTTGAGGTATTCTTTTTTCCCCCTGTGACTTTACTGTTAGAGAGGTACAGTTGCATTTATATATCCAAATTATGTTTGGACAATGTTTGTTCTAATGCTTTACAACTAAACTGATATAAACTCTCCTCCTTTTTGATACCGTTACAAACAGCTAATAGTGTGTGTTTTTTTATCAGGAAGCACAAGATTAAGAGGTCAATGAAAGTACCTGTTGTTAGTAACACGATCGCAGATATCTCGCGTAATGAGTATTCTTGGAGAAAATATAGACATGAGCCTATCAAAGGTTCTCATCCGAGGTACATTTTAGAGACCCAACTAATTAGACTCAGTGCATTATAGAAATCCTTTAATTAAGTCTCTTCAAGTAATATTGTGTCGGTAAATTAGATTTTAGGTCTTTTGTATCTTCATGTATACATCTATATAATTTATGAACTTATTATTTGTGATAGCGTATGAAGTTTCGTCACAAAATGACGAAAATAAAGGCTTACTATTAGATTATAGTCGTACGGAAAGAAAATATTATCATATAATGTTTGGATTAGTGTGTACAAAAGTGTGATATGGAGAAACATCTCCAAGTAAGCTGCAAGCTTGCTTAAGAAGCCATACCATAAGAGCTTCACAAAAGTGAGTTGAATAAGCCTATAAGTATAAGTCGTTTAGCAACCCAAAAACCCGAATGTGCTTGATAGCTTTAACAAAACGTAAAAAGCCAATACCCCTTATTTAGACGCTTACTCAAACACCCTTTAGATTTATGAAATCTGTTTGACCAAAGGCAATGACCCATTCGACTCAGTTGACCCATTTACCTTTGAGTTTGATTTCTTATTTAGAAACCAGTTTGCCAAAGCACTTTATATACAAGGAATGGCTTACAGGAGGTAAGTTAGAAAGTTTAGGAATGGCTTACAGGAGGTAAATTAGAAAGTTTAGGAATGGCTTACGGATCACATGTATTTAACATACGTCTTATAAAAAGTATTGTAGTTATTTTAAAGGTGGTAATACCCATATGTGGTAAATGGGCAATTTTGGGTTATATTTTCTCCTTAAAGGATCAAATAAGTAGAATACGAATACTAAAGTTAGCTAAAAAAGAAACGGGTCAATTGGGTCAAAACTATTTAAAGTATGTAACTCCTAAATATATTTTTTTAGAATTATTTTTTTAATATATTCTTATAAAAGTAATTGACTCACTATAATAAGGAATTTTTGGTGAAGGATGTTTTAGGCCAACTTGACCTCATGGCCGACCCATTTTGCCATGCCATTATATTCCCATCTACTTCTGTACTTCTATAAAATGGAACTAATTTTGTCTCTTTACTGCAGTTGAGGAGGCTCTTGCGCATTCGTACCTTGAAAGATTACACGATAATGATGACGAACCAATATGTCCGAACCCTTTCTGTTTTGACTTTGAGCAACAGGTTGCTGTAACTTTGCTATTAAAATGGGCAGTAGCAACGAATAAATGTAACGTGCTTCATAGCATGTGGAAGGTAAAAGCTTTTTCTTCATTCTTACATTTTATATCTTCTACTTTTATACAATTATTAAATAAATAAACAATAATGGCATAAATGAAAACATGAATAACTTACTTGGACATACTCTCGAGGTACAAAGTCTCATTACTCTTAGTGCAAACTTCATGTCTATATTTTAGTTTTTCCATCTAAGAGAATCATATGAAACAAAATAGGCTTGAACCTGTTTCATTAAAAAATTTAGATTTTAACAAGGTTTTTTCAGGTTTGCTTCTGTGTTTAAAAGGTCGAACCTCATATTAAGTTATTTGTCTATTCTTTGTATAGACGACCTAAAATAATGTCAATAGTTTGATGAATTACCAGATCTGCAATGCCTAAAACCCATCTTCCATGTATTTTGTTGTAGGAATTAACCCAATTTTATGACAACCAGTAGTTGGTACGCCCCATAACATGAAAACTATATCTGACGGACTGAACTATGATGAACATACTAATGGGTCAGAGCATACTACTGGGTCACATAACACGTGAACTTTAAAATGGGTGGATTAGCCAGATAGGATAATGGTTGAAAACGAGTAACTTTCTAATGTCGGGTAATTATCATCAATACTATTGTGTGCAAGTAAATTTTTTACTTCATGCGAAAAATGTTTGACCCGTTCACCTATTTCGGTGATGTATATTGTTTTTACGGTTATATTATACTTTTAAAGCCTAGCAAATATACCTGAAACACAATAGTTAATGAGTAAAGTTTTATACACGTATAATAATATAAGTATAAAAAATTACCAAACTACCCTTGAGGACAAAAGTAGTAAGGAAAATTTTCACAAATATATATAATAATACGTATATTTACCGGTAAGTGATTACCGGGTCGTATTCCTCGAAGATTTATGAAATTGAGACCACGTTTGTTATTTGGACAATGATTTGAATTGGTTCGAAGATGATTTGATTTCTAAAATCCTAAAAGTGAGTAAATAAAGGAACAATTAAACCTAACTTACAATAAATTAATACGGGAAAGTAAATTCTAACTAAAAACGCAAATCGGGAATTCTAAACGGGATCTAAAAACCCTAAATTTTCAAAAATAAACCTAAAATGAATTTTTCACTTTTAACTAACCCTAATTGACTAAAAAGTAAGATTAAAGAAAACTAGAACAAAAACAGAGTTGAATTGAGCTTAAAAATACGAATAACGTGAACGGAAACGAATCCCGTTCTTTAAAAATTGAAAATTTGCAATTTTAACCCTACGAAAGCAAAACTAATTTTCCTATAAACTATATGATAAAAGAAAATTTTCTAAAAAAGAATTAATATTTTTTTGATTATTTTTTCTTTTTTTATGAATTTTTATAAAGTTATTAACAAAAATAAAATGTTAAAAATACTAAACTAATTATAAAAATTCTGAAAAAATTATAGAAAGTAGCTTGAACTAAGAGGAATCTAGGAAAAATAAGCTCGGGAACACAGCTTATCGAATAAGCTAAAACAGCTTATTAACTAAAAGAGCTCAAATGTGTATAAAAATTAAATGAGGAAAGATCCTAACGGATGAGCTAATGTAGCATGATGGTTTACTATTGTGTGTGTGGATGGGCCCCCCCCAATGTGTTGGAGGCAAGAGGACACAGGTTTCGAATCCTGCCCTCTGGCCTTTTTATTTAATTTTTTATTTGAAAAAGTTTAAAAACATATTGTAGAAAAACTGAAAGAAACAAAATTTAATAAAAGCAATATTAATGAAATTCACTAAATAAGGCTGAAAAGTTTGCTTCAAAGACAGAAAATGCTTAAACTATTTTTTTTACTTTTTGAACTTTTTGTAAAAACACTACAAGCTACAAAATGAAATAAGCTACCAACAAAGTCAAATGAACTAGTAGAAACTTAAGCCTAACCTAATAAGCTAACAAAAAACAAACCATAAGCTGGAAATCAAAATAAGCTCTTAAACTAATTCTGCTAACCAAACAGACCCTAAGGGACACTTTGAGCTTAATTTTAAGCTAGCTAAAAGACACTTAAGAGAAAACAACTTAAAGAACTTAAACTAAGGAACTAAGGGCCTAATTAGCTAAAGAAATGCTATTTGAACAAAAGTTTGGAAAACAAGAGCTTATTGAAACAGGCTTGTGAAAACAGACAGAATACTTAGCTTTATCTGAGTTTGGTTTCTGAAATTAAAAAGACAAAAAGCTTATTTTAAGGCTAAAAACAGATATGCTAATGAACTTATTTTTGAAAACTAATTTGAAATAGATTAACCACTACCCTAGATCTACTTGTATGCTAAATTTCAAAACCTAAGAATTTGACATTGAAAAGACAAAAAGCTTATTTTAAGGCTAAAAACATATATGCTAATGAACTTATTTTTGAAAACTACTTTGAAATAGATTAACCAATACCCTAGATCTACTTGTATGCCAAATTTCAAAACCTAAGATTAACTTATACCCTCTGAAAATTTGTGTTGAAAATTGGCTGTTTGTCACCTTATAATGCTGATGCAGTTGACATGTAAATGATCAAAAACTTAAAACCTATAAATGCAGATCTTAAGAACTAAAATTAACACTTATAAAACTTACTCAAACAACCTTAATTCAGAGATCTAAAACTGATATCAAAGACCAAATGGCCACTAGCAGTACTAACTTGTAGTTAGTACTGCTATGCCAAACACCCCTTTAAAATTCATGAATTCCTTTTAAGCTTATCAAAAAAAAAGTTTTGATGATTAAGACTCAGATAACAGATATTAAACAACTTATAACAACTACAATGAACATATATGAATAAGCAACTAAGCCAGAGATAAAGAGCTAATACCTATGCTACTAATATTTTTGATTTTGATTGATTTATAAGACAATATGAAGAAAATTAATATTTAAGCTATCAAACTTGAAAACAGATACAAAATCATACTTAATAAGCACAAATACACAGATTTAAGCACAAATAAGCAAGTGAATAAGCAGATTAAGCAGATTTAATATAAGAAATTAAAGACAGAAAAGATATAATGAGACTTACAATTGCCTTAGCTAAACAAAGGCTTTTAAAAGCTTGAGGAGCTACTCTACAGCTCTAGCTTATCATAAGGATAAGCTAGTAAAAGTCCCATAAGCTCTTCCATTGTAAGCTTATCATCCAAAAAGCTCAAATCCATACTAGCAAAGGTATTTAACTGATTTTAATGGTTTAAGTAATTTAAGGATTAATTGGGCTCAAATCTAATCTTAAAGACTTAGATGAGCCTATGATGAGCTTCTAAGAAGCTTGTGATTTATTTGAGGGTTTATAGAAAACAAGAACTTTTAGAATTTTGAGAACAAACTAAGCAAACCAGATTTAATAAAATAACTAAGATTTCATTGATTTAAACAGATTACAATACTTGAAATTGAAAATACAAGAGCTTAATAAGAAATTACATTTAATTGAAAAGTTACATAATTTAATTAAAAACTTTAAAAAATGCAGAAAAGAAGATATTATGTGTGGGAGTGAGCTTGTATTTATAGTAGTCATGAGAAGCTTCTAGCCCTTGAGTCTGTTACACGCTCCTTTTAATCTGAACATTCCAAACATTTCCAATCATTGGATCCTCAATTATCACCATTGGATCATTTGATGAGCACATGGATTGCCAGCGTGGCATTTCGTGTGTCAGACACTTTGTGCTTCTTTTGGCTAGGATTTAGTGTAAAAATCCTTGTCCTTATGTGTTTCTTTCATATATCCGCGTGTCCTTTCTTGTGCACTTGGACTAATAAGGAGCTCTTGTGACGTCTAACTCTGCCAGCTTGTCACTTGGTGCTTGAATTGCTGAGCCACGTCCTCAATTTAATTAACCCTTTGATTTTGAGCTAGATAAATTTGGGGAAGATGAATGAATAGTAACAAAAACTCGCGCCTTTTTCTTTCTTTTTAACTGTTTGTTTGACCACAGGGTTTGGGATATGTTGACTTGGGCTCGGGTTTTATAACAAAAGGATTGGGCCAGGTGTTTTAGTTGGGGGCTTGGTTTATTTAAAAGTGAACAAGTTGATGGTTTTTTATTTTTTCGGTTTAATATTAAGGGAAGATAACGGATCCGTTATCTATTAAGTATAAAGACGATATACGGTGTTAGAGTTTAGGGTCTATTTGTGATTATGATTTTATCATTAAGGACTGATTTGGTTCCCCCTTTTGTTGATGAAATTGTGTCCTTTGTGATGGTTGACCAATATGTTGACCATGGGTTGCCTTTGTTGACCTTTGTGTAGAAAATCTTCGGCGTCTTTTGCACTTTATCCGTTCCCGTGTTCGTGTTTGTCCGGTTTTGGCCATTTTCTTGTGATTTTTGCACATCCGTACGTACACATTCACAAACAACAAAATACAAACATATTTTTGCACATTTTAATCATTTAAGGGTCATTTTGGATATAACAAAGATATGTGATTTCTCACATATCAATAGTATTCTTTAATTAAGCAATAGCTCATTCATGTCGACTGCTATTTGCTTTGCTCATCAGCTGAATATTGTTCAACTTTAGTACCTTGCCTTGATAGGTTGCCGCACTTGATTTGTAACACCCCCAAAAATGTGTCGAAGCGAAAATATGTCCGGGGGCGTTACTTCATAATACAACAGCACCAGATATAAGAGAACGACCTCTAAATGTGTCGTTTGAAAAGTAATCTCGTTGATTTTCTTAAAATTGATATAAGACTTGTCCCATAATTGCATCACAATGAAAATCTTGAAAATGATACAACGAGATTTGATCATTTGCATGTAAGTAGAAACCCATGAATGAAATCTTGTCAAATTTAGACTCCAGTGCACATCAAGTAAGCCAAGCATCTAATTCACCTGAGAAAAACATGCTTAAAAGGGTCAACATAAAGTTGGTGAGTTCATAGGTTTTTGTAAGTATAAATGTTGAACCAAAGTTCTGTAAAGCGTGTATGACCGTTTCAATCCTTGAATGTTCTTCCAAAATGTATGTATGATTTTTAGAAATCAAAGAGTTGTAAAATATGCATGACCATTTCAATCCCCAAATAGTCACAAAATGTACGTATGAAAATTGGACCGCAATTGTCCAAAGTATGTATTGCCACTTTATTCAAAGCAACGTAAATATTCCTATGTGTATAAAACAATGATTACAATTACTCTAAGTTCATGAAACCGATGCTCTATGTACCCATCGTAGGTGTCCCCTCCAAGAACACCCGGGCAGTAATGAAAACCATATGTACCCATCACAGGTGTCCCCTCCAAGAACACTCGGGCAGTAATGAATATGTACCCCTCGCAGGTGTCCCCTCCAAGAACACCCGGGCAATAATGACTGTGTACCCCTCACAGGTGTCCCTTCCAAGAACACCCGGGCATTTACTTGTAGTTATCAGTTCAATCCGCTTAAGCTAATTCGTAATCATTTCAAAAGTAAAGTATGTATTTGAGACCAAAAATAAAGTCAAATAATGTATCTCATAGCGAGCTATGTAAATGAGTATGTAAACCAATTTGTAATCAACCATGTAAATGCATTTGCAAATAAGCATGTTCTCACCCCAAAAATATATGTAAAACAGGTAAAACATGGGGCTATAAACTCACCTTGATGTAGAAGGACGATTGGCGGAAATGCACATACTATGCATAACACGAACGGAAAACCAAAACGGCTCGACCAAGAAGTTGCGGTTTATCTTAACTGCTATGACCCCCTTAGCCTAGGATAGTGTATTTGGGTTTTCCGATAGATGATTAGATCAACGCGACACGTTGATAAAAGATTTAGATTTAAAGTTGTAATAGCTTGGTGGTTGGTTAAATAAAATAAATCAAAAACTAAACGCAAAGTATGTAATATATTCCGTATATATTACATATGAAAAATAAACCATTATATAATTCATATGGTGAGTTATATAATAAAAACAAACAACCAAAAGAATATATCGCAGTATATAATGCTTTACAAGTATTTCATAAGAAAATGTGATTGACACATGTTCAAAATCATCAAATAATTTAACAAAGAGTTCTCGCTTAGAAGTAAACACACGTTTTAAAGTTATGAATTAAGTAAACGATGTTTTTAAAGTTTCTACAAAAATTATGATTTATCCTTTAGTGGGGATTTATAAAATAATATTTTATAAATTATTATTTTGTTTCCTTTTTAGCAAAAAGGGTTGTCTTATTTGTAAAAGTGTAGTTTTCGTTTATTTATCGTATGATGACCAATTATAAAATCTTAAAATTATATAACTTCGTCCTTTTATCGGGTTCCTAAAATAATAGAATTATAGTGAAAATTAATAAATATAGAAATTTATAAAAATTTCGGCATGACCTATTCGTTCATAAAGCCTTTTTGCAAAAATCATCCCTAATAAGGATGATTTTTGCTGGACATTTGGCCACTCAGGGATGATTAGTGCCAATAGTATCAGCTAGGGATGATAGTTGTATACAAATCTACAAACCCCTAAGGGAGGATGATTTTTGCAGTTTTACTCTTTTAGAAATGACATGTTGCGTTTATATGACGTTTCTCATATTTATCAAAACTCAATGTTTTCCCCCTTTTTAAATCAATCTATGATGCAATTACACGCGCATTTCAATATATATTTATATAAACGAAATTGAATAAATAATACCTTTATTTAACCATTTACCACCATTTGATCCGGTTTTATATTTATAAAATCTTATGTTATATTTATTTGTCAATTTGTATAAACCAAACGCACCCTTTTTAGGTTTCTGCCAACCAAAACTCACCCTTGTGTATTTCATGCTATCCCCAACGCCACCCCCTTGGGTGTTTCCTGCTATCCCAAACACACCCATATGTATTTCTGTTAACCCAAACACACCTACTGCTATTAAACTTAACCCAAACGCACCCTAAGCTAACCTAAACAGCCCTTATGGCTGTTAACAACAACCAAACGCACCCTTTTCTTGTTTGTACTAAGCCAAACGCACCCTAATTCGTATTATGAACAAATCAAACGCCCCTACGACTGTCAACCCTAACCAAACGCACCCATTCCTGTGAAATAATAAATCAAACGCACCATGGTAGTGTTATAGACAGTCAAACGTACCCTCGTGGGTTTCGAACAACCCAACGTACCCGTGGCTGTTTCTAGACTAACCAAACGCACACCAGTTATGGTGCTAGCTGAGAAACCACAGAAATGAACCCACCCTTGTGGTGGCTCTTGCTGCCAAACGCACCCTTGGTGCTTAGTAATACCAAAACGCACCTGTTGGGTGTACTACGAACAAAAACCAACGCACCCTTGGTGCTTATGAACACATCGAACGCACCCTTTGGTGCTTATGAAGACGAACCAGATGCACCCTTGGTGGTGAGGGTGGGATAGAGGTGGGGATGGTGGCGTGACAGCGGGGTGGAGGTGGTGCGGCTGTGATGATGGTGGAGTGATGTGGCTGTGGCGCGGTAGTGGTGAGGATGTGTCGGTGGTGGTAGTTATAAGTGGTATGAAGGTGATGATGTGGAGATGTAGATCGGGTAGATCTATATATTTTATAAATTTTGGGTTCGTCGGAGTGTGGCCGGAAAAAGGTGGTCGGAGGTCGCCGGAAAATATAGAGAGGATGTGTGTGTTTATATTTAATGAAATGAAATAAATATAATAACTTTTATATATATATTAAAAGTTATAAAGTAAAGTGGCAAGTCTAATTTAGATGAGGGTTAATTTGTAAATATTTCGACAGGGACCAAAAGTGTAACTTTTGTAATATAATAGTTCGGGTCTCGTTTGGACTAGTTAATGAATGATTCATAACACGAAACTTGCGTCATTGCTTTTCAAATCATTTTTCCTATAAAAATGAGTATTCATTTGATAGTATTTCAATAATATTTTTATAACATTTTAAAAATATTTGTATTTATTTGGTAAAACCCGGTTATTGGCCTTGTCGAAAATAGAAAAAATAAATTTTAACTCGAATATCCGCGTTATCAACAAACGCTTTTGAATAAAATGTTAAATGATTTTATTTAATATTTTTATTAAATAAATAGTGATAATTAAAAATAAATTTAATTATTTTTGTGTCGGTACGCGTTGTGTGCGCTGTTCAAAATTTTGCGAGGGTATTTCGGTCATTTTCTGCTTGTTTTCGGGTCTCGGGCAAAACTAAAAAGTTGTCCGGAATGTCGTTTTACATCAAATTGCTTTAGAGTCCGAGTCGTGAAAACGTGATTTAGTGGGTCGTTTTTGATAAGTCAGCTTAGGAATAACATATATCTTTTTCGTTTTCAAGTCAAATAAGTTAAAATAACTTTGCACATGAGATATGAAATAATAAATATGATTTATTATTTAAAATATGTTCCGAAAACTTTACCGGTTACGCGGTAATTGTTTTTATGAGACAATAAAAGATCAAAAGTCAAAAAGTCAAGTCAGACCCAAAAAGTCAAATGGTAAAATAGTCATTTAAAATTCTGAAATTTGCCAGTTGTTACAGTACCTACCCCTTAAAGAAATCTTGTCCCGAGATTTAATTTGTGTTAACCGATTGTGTGACCAAGAAAAGATTTAAGATTTAATAAACCAGTTCTAAACAAAACGCTGATAACTTTATTCAGCAAAATTCGGTGTTTCGACACTTCTCCATATACCAAAAATTTTGGCTAAGTTTGACCAGGATATTTAATCCATCAAAATGGGTATCTCAAAAAAAATATCATTATAGGTTTTATGATTGATATAATCGCGTTATAAATACAGTCCTTTAATAGTGAAAGCAGTGAAAGAGAAAGTGTAGCCGCGTGAGTATGTCTGTACAAGGTTTCAAATGTTCAAGGACGGGGTCTCGTTTCTGATATATGTAATCTTCGATGATTAATAATGGACGAGGCTAATGGATGTAAGTACCCAACTTACTTGGCAGTACCAGGATGGATCACGACCTAAGTCTTCCTACTAGTGGCCAGAAATGAATAGTTCGACTATCTCTTTCGTCGATAGGTGTTTATCTGTTTTAAGGGGAGTTGTATTACCTATTAGATAAAGTTGTACAAGCTGGGACCGCTCCAGGACCCACCAACAGCAACCATAACGATAATAAATATAACAAATAGTAATGGGATGCAGAGAGTAAGGACATTTCGAGAAACAATATTCCCAGAATAAAGTTCAACAAATGGGAGGAGCTCGCGGAAGAGCTTATGCGATAGACGGCAGAATATGGTACTCAGTCGTTAGTTCGAGGATGAATCAACTCCGTTTGTTCAAGTGTGTAACAAGTCTGTTAGTTCCACGAACAGCTCGTGATTGCAAGGATTTGCAACGGCAAAAGTAATATCTTAGGAATGAGATCAGGTAGTTCAAGCGAGACCTTAAGATTTTTGCAATCTTTCAACTATGATGATCACTCTCAATTTTACTTGTAATATCATCTCATTCTTCAATCAAAGCAATATTGGCTTCTTTTTCCTTTTTAGCTTTTTCTCTTGCAAGTCTTTCTTCTTCATCAAATTCAGCTTGTAACTTTGTAGCAACTTCTTCATCAAGCATGATTTGAACTTTCTTCTTCATAGGCTTCACAGGTTCTTCTATCATTATTCCTTTACCCTTGTCCTATGATTGTTGTGAAGAAATTGTTGTTGTTGTTGTAGATTTACCTGGCCCTTGAAAAAGAATCCCTTTCACATTGGGTTTGAAGTTTTTAATGCTTTTTAAGTGCATGAGCGAACGTAATTTCCTTCAGTTGGTTTTTACTGTAACAGTTGTTGTAAGCAGTTACTACTTGAGCAGCATCAACTATTTCTATCAACAACATTTTTCATTTTGCCCTGCAAAAAACCTCCTCATTACTAATACATTCACATCAAAACATTTCTTTTGTCAGCATTCATCTTGAACATAACTAGGTAGGGTAATTTCCTGCATCTGATCAATAGCATTAATCCTCCCTGTTGTTGCATCCTCACCCAATTTTTTCTTCACCAGAGGATTTACCCTAGCTGTCAAACAACTTGTTAATTTTCAGTTAATGAGTTCTTGAACTTCTTTTCTTTTCAAGTTTCTTGACCCTCCTTTTAAAACTATCAATCTCATTCTATTGAGTGGTCTTTGTCTTCTCCAAATCAAGAACTCTTTGTTGTAAAGTGGTACATAGTTCTATCAATTCATTAATTTTAAGTTTATCCTCATCACTTTGAAGTGTGTTACCTCTTGCGAGCAGTGAATCATTAGAATGTTTAGATACACTCTCAAACCTAGTTTGAGCAATAGTATCCCTCATTGTTTCTTGGCACCTAGGACCACCACCTGAAGTAGTTCCTAGGGAACTAGATTCATTAGGTGTTGCCTTAGATCGGGTCTTAATTATGTTACCACTGTCTTGCTCTGCTTCTAAGCTAGAAGCAGTAGTGGCAGCCCTTACCAAACTGTCACCCAACTCCTTATGGACAGTCTCATCTGCAACATTTTCACTAGGATCACTAGGCTAAGGTACCTGAGTGTCCTTTCTCTTAGGCTTCCTAGGTTTTGTGTCTTTTGAGGTTGAGTTGATGATTGAATAATGGTGGGCGTGTGATGAGGATCAATTGGAATTGTTGAACCTTCACCCAATTCTGATTGGTTTTGTACCACCATTGTTGGAAATAAAGGTGTTACTCTATCAGAAAAACCTTTGCCTACCCTTATCATATTTCCAAAAATCTTCTTAGTGTGAGAGGGTGCATTATAAATTCTCTTATGATTTGGCAGCCCATCAAGTTGTTGATCAAAATAACACTTGTAACAAACTTGGATACATCAAAAATTCCCAGACAATTTATTCATGTATCTAACCATACTTTCAAAATAACTTTGAAAAGTGACTTCTGAATTTTGTTGACTAACTGATAATAAACAGATGCCATAGTGCTACTAAACTCATTCCATGCAGTAGTCTTTGGACTTAGACATTGTAGAATAGTATGAATCAGAAATTTCCATTGTAGGGAAAAGAATGGCTTATAGAAAGTTTGCTTTTGTGAAATTTTCTCATACCCCATCAGTGCAAGTTGTTCAAATGATGGTTGAATTGGTTAACAATCGACTCCCATTACATCTTCCAGTTGAAGATCTCTTCTAACAATTGATTCAGTGATGATTATCTTCTTGCCATCTACTAGGGCATGTAACTATACATTCCTATTGATAGTTTTGGCCACGACAGTAGACCAGAACTGTTCGATACATGAAGTATAATATAAGTGGGTTTAACGGTATAAGTGCATAAATTTATTAAGGTGTGTGCATTAGAAAATCACAATTTGTTCAAAACCTATCACTTCTGCGGGTTTAGACAAAATGCGATCAGCCTAATATGAGTATCGTAAACTTTAGACTTGCCATTTGTGTTGTATGAGTTTTTGATTAGGATGATAAAATTTGAGTTGAAGGTTTGTGCATTAGTGAGTTTATTGAAAGTATGAAATCGATTTAAAGGGACTGATTGAAACCCTTATCGATAGTTTTTATGATAATATACCCTCAACAATACATTAACTTTATACCCCAGCGAGTAGTTAAGTGTTAGCCTTGCATACATTATCTTAGAACCTGCAGTAGTAAGTATGCCTTAGCCAGCATGTAAACTTTGAGTCACCAGTATTAACTCTAATTCCATTCCAAAAAGCTTTTCCGTTATCAATCTAATACTTTTCTTTGCTTTTCCTGCGATTTTCCCTCCTTTGGGGTTCCCTCCAAAAGCAACATATCCTCCATCTATCTCTTCATAGTTTGTAAGATAGGACATGTTCCCTGTCATGTGCCTTGAGCATCCACTATCAATTATACTGATCCTTTAATCTTATTTGTGGATTGCCTGCACCATTGATAGAAAATCAGTTTCATTTGGGGACCCAGGCCATCACTGACTTGGATTGCTTGTGCATCTATATAATCAATACTTTTTTAAGGTGATTGATGCACTGTTGTGTTTAGAAACATGGTCTAAAACTTTATGCTTTGGTTTCCAAACCCAACAAGCTGAGGCCTTAACAGCATTAAAATTATTTCACTTAACAACATTAACTACTGCTTTTGGCCTAGCAGTATTAACATTTTTACCCCTAACAATATTAACCCTTTGATCAATATTACTGTTATTAAATGTTGTATTCTTATGAATGGGCCTCTTAACAGTTGAATGTGCTGTTTTAGAAAGATATGGCATTGGTCTAGTAGCATTCACTGTTGTTTTGATTGTGCAGATAATAACTTTTGTTCTAGCATAATAACCAATACTGCTATTTTTGAAATATTTTGTCTAGCAGTATTAATTGATACTAAACCAGACTTCATTAGTATTTCTCTTGGAACCAAGTTCTTTTTAGCACAGGGGTGAGTCTTTTTAGCAACGTTTTGATGATTCACCCTTTGAGAATTGTTCCAAACAGGTTTTACCATCCTTTGATTTTGAAACTGTTTTTGATGGTAATTGCAATCAACTTGAAAATGATCAAAGCTTCCACACACATAACATGCCTTATTAAACATCTCAAAATTGATTTCTAGTTTTTAAAACATCATATTGTTCCAATTTCTTTGATTGCCTCTTGGACTGTGAGTGTTTTGCTTATGTTGCTCAACTTGTTTAACAGTTTTCCTAGTAGATTTTTCTTGTTGTTTAGATTTGACAAACTCTTTCTTAACAATACTAGGCCTAACTGTTTTCTTTTCAATTTTAGGCTGAGACACATCCTCTACCTCATCATCTAACACCCATTCTTCAATAATTAGGGCATCATCATTCTTCCTAACTACCTTAGGCTCTTCCTCACTAGACATAGCTTTACATTTCTCAACTACATGCTCATTAACAAACTCATCTAAACCAGTAAAAGACAAGTCAGGTGTTGGAGGCATGAAATTTATGATGTCTGGGTGGTGGAACCGCACATTATAATTATCATAAGCCTTTAACCTTTTTGGAATGGTAAATATCTGACACGCTCATGAGCTTGTTTAAACTTTTAGATGCATGTTTCAAACACTGTCTATTAAGTTGAATGCCATCTTTGTCTTTTTGAACTTTTTCAGCTTCTTCTTAAGCCTTCTAATTGTTATTTCTCATACGTGAATTTTCAATATTTTAAGCCCTTAATATCTTGTAAATAAATAGACTCATGTTTCTTATAAACTTCAAGTTTTTCTTCCACTGACTCTAAACCTGTCGTCTTATTATCATAGAACCCATTAACTCATATTTCTTTAAATCTTTTTATCTGATAATTCATTGTGATATTCTATGAGAGTTCAATAGTTTCCAAACAAGGACTTGTTGAACAATTAATTCCATTGGATACCTCTGAGTAGAACTTGGAGATGAGTAAGCCAATGAGTACATAAATTAGGCCTTCCTTGCTGATCACTCCATAATTTCCACAAGACCAAAACATGACACCAAAGCTGTGGAAGTAGATATTTTCACATGTAACACTCCTTCTTGAGCTTTTCATTGTCTTGTTGTCTTGATTTCTTAAGCTTTGCTCTCTAGCAAAATTAGTCCCCTCTTGTGGCTTGTTGTGGCACTCACTTTGGACTTATCCAAAACCAATAGTCTCATTGCAATTAAACATTAGCTTTCTTTCTCATATTACTTCAAAAACATTCTTGCCCTCATAGTCTAAATGGCCATTTAGCATTCATATCCACCTCTTTTCATGTATCTCGGATGGATTTGTTGCAGTCTCATGACAAGATAAGGACTATTGGTTGACTAGTAAAGATGCACAAAATAACATCATACTCAAGTTTATTATTATTTGTTAGAGTTTTAGCAAGCCATCTAACATGAGTGCTTGTTTGTAGAATTAGAAACTTCATGAGCTAGTAGTACTGATTCATTAGTGACTTGCCTGTGTTGTTAATTGAAGGAGGACACAAAAGCTTGTTCTGTGTGCTTGAACTTGAGCCTAGAATCACTTTAACTTCTGGTTCATACACCTTGAGGTTGTTGTAGAGATCATCTATTGCTATCTGTATCCAAATCAGTTATTCCTCCACAAATTAACATGTGTGTTCCACGTCAGGTGGACTTAACTTCTTAATAACTTTTGATTAACATATTCTTGTGAAAGCTTTCATCTAAAAGTTCAACTGATCACAAGCTGTTGAAAGCATATCAAAAGTTTGATCAAGAATCTGAGCTTGGAGCAGTGATAGTTGTCATATTGCTGCTTTAAGGAGATTCTTTGAGTCTTTCTTGTGCTGCATTCCCAACCAAATCTCTTTTCAACAGATTTCACAGCAAAATCCTTAGCATCCTTTATAGAGTTAAGCTTTAACTGATGTTAATTGGGGAATTGACCATCATTTTAGAGATACTTTAGCTTTCACTATAAATCTTCTCTAAGCTGTGAGCGTACTTTCTTCAGTAGTTGTATTAGCATCTCTATCACAACCCTTCCACATTGGTTGTTCTTTGGCCCATGTTGCACATTCTCTATTAATCCCACAGGCATAGTCTATCATATGAAGATATTGTCAATCCTCTTCTAGATCTCATTACTCACCAGGTTTGAGCATGGGAACTTTGGATGTAGCCACCATGTGTGCCTAATCTTGATCCATATCTTTTAAAAAAAAGATCTTGTGTATAAAAACATGTTCTTCTCTTTCAAAGCTTCTTAACAAGCTCTGATTCCAACTTGTTGGATCCACTTTAATGATCGAATTTCTTAATGATCTTTTAAGGTTTAGTTCTATTATTTAAATCTAAGACATATATAGTGAAAACTTTGTTTGGAATGTATAAGATTATGCGGGAATCTAATCTTTAATATTAAGAAGAATTATTAATGAAACAGTAATTCAAAACAAATAAGCTCCAATATTATTAATGATAATAATACGAATACTCTCAAAGTATTAGGGTTACAAAGACCTTGAAGCTAAGCAAAGATTGATTTTTGGTTTTGGTTCTTGTGTTGGTACATCAATCTCTATGCCCTAGGACCTCCTTTTATACACCAAAGAGTCCTACTCGGCTTACAATACTTTCCTAAGTATATAAAATCTTTTCTATAAATA
This sequence comes from Tanacetum coccineum, assembly GCA_026074375.1. Lineage (NCBI taxonomy): Eukaryota > Viridiplantae > Streptophyta > Magnoliopsida > Asterales > Asteraceae > Tanacetum > Tanacetum coccineum. The sequence continues at coordinate 38,581 of BQNB010014520.1, forward strand.
ACTAATACATATCAAGTAAGTAGTACTAACAAACAGTACTAACTACTTATAATATTTTCTTGAGCAGTAGTAACTCTTCAGCAGCATTAACTTCAAGCAGTCTTTGTAGAAGCAGTAGTAACTTTCACTAGCATCATTAACTTTTGTACCAGCAGTACTAACTACTTAGTATATTTTCTTTGAAGTTCATGAGCAGCACTAACTTCATCAAAGCAGTATTAACATAAACATGAGCAACAGTAATTCTAACAGCATCAAGAAGACTTTTAATCCCAACACTGTTGTTTTTGCTTTTGATAAATTTAGGCAATATCTCGTTCTTTCTAAAACAATCGTCTACACCGACCATTCTGCTCTTTGATATCTTTTTTCTAAACAAGATGCAAAGCCTCGTCTCATTCGTTGGGTACTTCTCTTACAAGAATTCAACATCGAGATCCGAGACAAGAAAGGTGCAGAAAATCTTGTTGTTGATCACCTTTCCCATCTTGAAAATCATGAAAATAAGGAACTCAATGAGGCCGAAATTGATGATAGATTCTCAGATGAGTCTATTATGAAAGTGGATTTCGGTTTAGAAGAACCCTAGTTTGTTGATTTCGTAAACTATCTCGCGGTGAAAGAATTACCAAATTGTATGATCATCTAAGAAAAGAAGAAATTCTTTTCTGATTTGAAATATTACTTTTGGGATGATCCTCATCTCTTTAAGGTATGTGTAGATCAGATAATTCATCGATGTGTGTTTGGGCAAGAAGCTAAACAAATCCTTCATCACTGTCACATGACCTGTTGCGGTTGTTTAATATCAAATATTCGCCAAAAAAAGATATATATATTTAATTTGATCTGATGTTTTGTAATAAATCAAATTAATGTCCATTACACTACGTTAAAGTTTACGCGTAAACAAGTTATTAGTCGTAAAGTTTTACTTGGCGACGGACAACTAACTTTAAAGGTCATGTATATGGCACTATTAATCATAATTAATGATCAAAGAAAAATATTACATTTGCATAAAACCTTTCTAATCAATGAATTTAAGTTATCACATTGATTATTATGAGCTAGTTTATATTAATCTTATATGACAAAAATAAGATTATCAATAAGGTTGGAAAATCATTCCAAATCTTTCCAAATCTTACCAAATAGAAAATCTTTCCTTATGGGCGTAAGAACATATTTGTTCATAGAAGAATATAGTAATAGTTTTATTAGTACAAAATATATTTTGTATAGATTTGGGGTTAATCATAAATGACAAATGTTTGTCCCAGCTCCTCAGGACGTATCCATCGTACAAGGCACGGTATCTGGCTGATGGTGGATCTGTGGTCGCAAAATCCAGTTTGTTCTGGGACATCATTTGAATTTCAAGGCCTTGCTACTAAATAACAAACATTATGCCTCTCATTTTAAACAACTCTTTGTGACCAATATTTTTCATTATATCTTTTATCTTTTTATTCCTTGGTTCTTTGTACTTGTTACATTATCCATTACAAGTGTATCAAACTCATATTACTCTTTAATGAAGATACTTCAACGAAGACGTACAAGCTTCATGGGTTTAATAGTTTAGTTGTGTCATCCGTTATGGATAATCTTTTTCTTGTATATATTCTAGTTGTATGGTGTGTGTATCATATGTGTATGATAGGTTTGTATTTAGGCATCAAATATACATTGTGGGTTATATTGGTTCCATCACAAAGAAGTATTCTGATTTTTGCTTAGTCCTGGAAAAAGTTTAAGAGGTACATGTTGGTTTTTTATCCGCCTTAGGGTGCTGTTGTCAGAGTGAAGATGATTAACTCTCAAGTTGGGTACTTGGGGAGTGGAGTAGGGCGAAGAGGAACTTCGTCAGCCAACACTTTAAATATCATTATGTTATCAGTTGATCATTTCTTTTCTTTACTTGTTCATATTTCGTAGATTACTTATTTACTTATTGAATTGCTATCATATACACTTATGTATATCTCTTGAGTTCACATAAGTCGATAATTTAAGTTTTAATTTTAAAACGGTAAAAACTATTCAACCCCCTTCTAATTTCCACAATTAGTGTCAGAAGCCAAGGTCACCCAAGATCTTTAACGTATATTGTACTTTAAAGCTTGAATCGATCTATGGATTCGGATAAATATCTAAAAGGGCAAAAAAGATCACCTCTTTTTGAAAGTGGTCATTTTATATATTGGAAAAATAGATTTGAAACTTATGTGAAAGCAAAAGATTTAGATCTTTGGCATATTATCTTGAATGGTGATTTTCCACCGGTTGCCAAAAACGAAGTTACTCAAATTTTAGAGGTTATTCCTTTTGAAGAACAATCTGATGATCTTAAAAAGAAACTTGCTAAAAATAATGAAGCTAAAATGGTTCTTTATAATGCTTTACCTAAAAAGGAAGACGAAAGAATTTTTATGTGTAAAACAGCTAAAGATATTTGGCCATCGTTGTTAATCACATATCAAGGTAATAGCCAAGTAAAGGATAATAAAATTGATCTTCTTGTTCAACAATATGAACAATTTACTATCCTTGAAGAAGAATCTATTGATAGCAGTTTTGCTAGATTTAACATTATTATTACTAGTCTTAAAGCTCTTGATGAATGTTTCTCTAGCAAGAACTATGTTAGGAAGTTTTTAGGGCTCTACATCCCAAATGGAGAACAAAGGTCACAGAAATTGAAGAATCGAAAGATTTGTCATCACTAGCTCTAGACGAGCTTATCGGCAATCTAAAAGTACATGAAATAGTCATGGAAAAAGATTCAAAATTCTATAGAGGCAAAAGGATAAGAATTATAGTCATCGGCTTGAAAGCTAAGAAAGAGTCTAGTGATGATGAAACTTTGACATCCGGAAGCGATGACGAAGAATATGCTATAGCCATAAGGAACTTTAAAAAGTTCTTTAGAAGAAAGGGTAAATTTGTTAGGCAACTAAGAGAAGAAAAGAAGTCATTCCGACAAAGGGATGAGAAGAAAGGAAAGAGTGACCGAAAATATTTTAGATGCGGTGATCCAAATCATCTCATTGGGATTGTCAAAAAACAATCTCGCAACAATGATCAAATGGTTCATCTGGAGATTCTTGAAGTGATATGCGGAAAATGGCGTCGAAGACAAAAACTAACGATTGATGAAACTTGTGCATGGCTCAATCGTCAAATGAGGTAATATTAACTCTTTTTATTATAGTAGATAACGACATTTCTCTTGTAATGATGTATGAAAAATAGACTACGATAGCTTATGCTGAAATTAGCTTAAAAATCATTAACAAGAATAAAATTTTGAAAACTAAATGAGATCTTTTAGAAAAAGAAATTTTAGAGATCTTTTAGAAAAAGAAATTTTAGAGTTGATGAGATAAATATGAAACTGAGAGATGTAAAAAATTGAGATTGCATCGTAAGGTCATGTGAAGAAACTTAAAATTGGAAAAAGTAAAACTTAAGGGAAACTCTCAAGTTAAATTTGTTAAATTTTGTAAAAACGCTAATTCACTAGAAAAATGTTAAGCAATGAAATGTCACCTAGTTGCATATAGTCTTGGATTTGTTAGGGTTTATAAAGCGTAACAGCCAGAACTAAAAACCAGAGTTTCGTTGGATTTGTCCGCCTGAAATTGCGATGGTATCGGATCCCCATAAAGGTGAACGGATTCTTACTGATACGTGAGTCGCACAATGGCGAAAAAAGGGACAGGAGCTCGTTTTAGTCCACCTATGTCTTCGAAATAAGATTTTGTTTTTGATAGGGAAGAAACTAATTTACATAATAGCATTGATGAGTAAAGGACGTCTTTAAAATCATCACTCAAAAGCGGCTTTAGGTTAGTCCAAAATCAGTCTTGATCATATACACCTTCACTTGTGGTAAATTTCTCTTTTCAACCAAGACAAACACACCTCAATCCTAGAAGAAACTTCTAGAGAACCAATTCATCAATCTTCTTTCCTTATGAATTGGAACAACATCAAGCCAAGGCTTTATACATATGGGAAATTGTATCCATTTGTAATATCCTATAATCAATTACATCAATTGATAGGTTGTACATACACTTACATTTTCAGACCCATGAGATATGGGGGTCCAAACGCTTAAATTTGTTTTTTATGAAATAGTACAGCTTGAGAACAGGCTTGGGTACCGGCGATGAGTGGATCAAAGATAGTGGTTGCTCATCTCTTTATCGAACCTGGTAACAAATTTAAATAGTAGTTTGGGGGCCAAGTTGGTTAAGTAAGTATTTAGTTCGTTGTAGTAATATAATATTCTTAATTAGTTAGTTTTTTGGTTTAACTGAAGGGATGTGAGGTTTGTGGTGTTTATTCTCTAACTACCAAGTATACGTTTCGGAGGTAATGTTGTTTTTGGAAGTAACTTAAAAGGAAAGATCATATGCAAATGTACGATCTTAATGACTCTCTTATATATCTTTTAAATTTTTTTTGTAGAACATGTATAGAACTTAGCATTACTTACTTTAATGTCTGGTCAATTTGTGACAATAAGTGTCAAGTCTTATTCACGGAAAAAGGTAGTGAAATAATTAAAGATGGTGAAATCATAGGAAACGAGATTAGGAAAAAATGGGTTATACGTAATGAAATTAGGAAATAAGTCTCAAGACAAATTATGTCTCGCCACGGTAGTGGATTAATTCACCTTAATGGCATAGAATACTTGTCACGCAAATATGCATTTAATTCCAAATCGGTTTGTTCATCTAAAGGAGTTGTTAGAAACTACCTAAGCTAGAAGTATGATAAACATTTTTTCTAATGCTTGCTAAATTAGGGAAGCAAGCTTATGCAAGTCGATCCAGCTAAAATATGGTTTCACTAAAAGTTGTTTTAGAATTATTACCATTTGGATTTATTTGGTCCATCGGCAATAAAGCTATGGATGGTATATGATTCACCTTAGTTGTTGTAGATGATTATTCTAGGTATACATGGACTAGAGTTCTAAGACTAAAATGAAGCCTTTTGAGAAAATTTGACATTTAAGATAGGAAAATTCAAAAAATAACTAGGATAGTTTTATAATAAGTCCTATAGTGAATGGTTATCATGGTCGAGAATTTGATAAAGAAGTACAATTTCAGAGTTTATTGTGAGAGCACAGGCATTACTCGTAACTTCTCGTCTCCACATACTCCACAATCAAATGGGTTGTAGTAGAAAGAACACAATAAGTCCTTTCAAGAAAATGTTAGGACTATGCTTAACGAACAAACTATTCCACAAAAGTTTTGGTGTAATGCCGTTGTCTTTGGTTTGATCTTTCTTATATTTACTTATTTGCATTCCGTATTTATTTATTTATATTGCATCGCTATCATATATATATACGTGTATATCTATTGAATTCACATAAGTAGACAATCTAAGTTTTATTTTTTAAAACGGTAAAAACTATTCAGCCCCCCTTCTAGTTTCTACAGTTGGTATCAGAAGCCAAGGTCACCCAAGATCTTTAACGGTATATTGTACATTAGATCTTAAATTGATCTATGGAAGTCCTCAACGTGACATTCGATGAAAGTCCTCCTCCTACCAAGTTATCACCATTGGTTGATGATGATGTTGGTGAAGAAGAAGCTATTGAAAGAAATGTAAAATTAGATAATAAGAACATAGAAAATGAGTTTATAGAAGTTGACGAGGTCGTTAACATTAAGGAGCCTAAAAGTCACCCATTAGAACAAGTCATAGGAAAATTAAATCAAAGAACGCTAAGATCACAAGCCCAAAATAAAAGTAATTTCTTTTGTTTCATCTCAACCATAGAACCTAAGAATGTCAATGAGGCATTAGGAGATGAAAGTTGGGTCATAGCTATGCAAGAGGAACTAAATCAATTTATAGCAAATGATGTTTGAGATTTAGTGCCTCTACCTAAGAATCAATCAATTATAGGAACTAAATGGGTATTTAGAAATAAGTTAGATGAAAATGGTATTTTGTCTAAAAATAAAGCTAGATTAGTAGCACAAAGATATAATCAACAAGAAGGTATAGATTACAATGAAGCATACACTTCAGTAGCTAGATTAGAGTCAATCCGAATACTTCTTTCTCTCGCTTGTGCAAAAGATTTTAAATTATACCAAATGTTGTAAAAAGTGCTTTCCCAAATGGTTTTATAAACGAAGAGGTTTACATTCCTCAACCTTCGGGTTTTATTGATTTTGAAAAACCAAATTACGTTTACAAAATTAAAATGACTTTGTATGGTCTTAAGCAAGCTCCTAAGGCTTGGTATGATACACTAAAAGCAGTTTTGCGAAAACACGAGTATACCATGGGAATGGTCGATAATACACTTTTTACAAAGAAATAAAAACGCATCTCATCATCGTTCAAATATATGTCGACGACATTATATTTGGATCCACGTGTCAAAACTTGTGTGATGATTTTTCCAAAATCATGCATGACGAATTTGAAATGAGTATGATGCTGGAGTTGAACTTCTTATTGGGTCTTCAAATAAAACAAATGGAAGACGAGATATTTTTCAATCAATCCAAGTACACCAAGGAGATGTTAAAGAAGTTCGGGTTGGAGGATTCTAAACCAACCAAGACGTCGATGTCGACGGAGATCAAGCTAACCAAGGACGACGAAGCCGACTCCGTGGATAGCACTAAATATCGAGGTATGATTGGTAGTTTACTTTATTTAACAGTAAGTAGGCCTGATATTATGTTTAGTGTTTGCTTATGTGCGCGTTTTCAAAAAAAATCCTAGAACTACCCACTTAGAAGCCGTTAAGCGTATATTTAGATATATTAGAGGAACTTCCCACTTAGGATTATGGTATCTGAAAGGAACCTGTATAGAAACTATATTTTACGCTGACTCCGACCACATGGGCGACCACGTCAACCGAAAAAGCACTAGTGGCGTTTGTACGTTTATGGAATGCTGTCTAACATCTTGGCTCTTTAAAAACAAATAGCCCTTGCTATCTCCACGACCAAATCTGAATACGTGTCCGCCGAAATGGCGTGTCAACAAGCACTATAGATGATACAAGCTCTCATCAACTACGACATACGACTCGACGACGTTTCGATAATGCGCGACAATAAAGGAGCCACCGACTTAAGTAAAATCCTTGTCTATAACTCTCACACCAAACACATAGAAATTCGTCACCACTTTCTTCGTGACAACGTCCAGAAGGGAAAATTTTCTATCGAGCAAGTTGCATCCGAAGATAACTTAGCCGACATTTTAACTATGCCATTAAAACGTGAACAATTTAATTATTTAAGATTAGGATTGGGAATGATGGAACATATCACCGATAATGAATCACCATCCTCCCAAAAATAATCGTAAGCGAAAATCTAATGGAGAAATAATCATTATTCAAACGATGTTTATTCTCATTACATGTTCCAATTACAAATTTCAAAAAATGAACATAAGATCGAGATTAAAATTTAAATAGATTACGAAATATCAATAGAATGACCAAAGATATTTTCTAAGTCTACATGCTTAGCATGTTTGGTTATGACATGAAATTACGAAATAGATCATAAAGACGAAAAGAATAATCATCAAATTACACCTCACACTTGTGTTGACAATGTGTTATTACGTCTAAATGTTCAAATGTTTATTTTCTTAGCAATGGTCAAAATCACATGCTAAAAATTAACACATTCCTAGTAGGGTCGACTACGTTGAAATTTCATCAAGAAATTCACGACAACTCCAACGTAATGCTCAAAACTTGGACATCGACTCCGAAATTTAAGCATAATCTAGTTATAACATATATAAGCCTCTCCAATTGCCAAAACGATAACACCAACGCCCAGTTAATGAGAAATCAATCCCTGCCCAAATTTATCTTGCCCACAGATCAACGAATCCACGTAGCTTGGATCCATATTTGGTTTTGGTAGTTCCATCTGTCAGATAGAGCGGGTATAGAATTAAATTTGAACAATTGGGACCATATAAACTCTTATCCAAACATAAGTGATGAACCAAAAACTCAAAACCTATCCATTAACATCATCCAAATCGACAATTGGAAAAGGAAAACTCAAAAATCATCAAACACACATCCATAACCATCAACAATTGTAAGTTATTTCATCTTGATCTGTTCTTAGTTACGAGTCTAGGGTTTCGATTTTGCATAAAATCTAAGAATCTGGGGATTTTAATTTTTGATTGATTTATGCACAATTTAGACTAGGAAATCATAGTGTATAACTATTTTGATTCCCATAGATACTAAGATTGCATAATTAAACTTTATAGTGAAAACTAAATTTTGATAAATCCCCCAAATTAGATTTTTTCAACAAAATTCTCACGACTAGGAATTTTCGAAACAAATGTTGTTTAACTACATACATTGCTAGGTCTCATCATGCGTGTCTCTAATCAAAATGACTACAAAGACACTAAATGTAGACTAGTATCAATCACACACCAAGATAGATTCTATGTAAAGTCTAGAGAAAGAAAGAGATGGAAGGTTTTCTAGAGAGAGAAAGAACTATGCGATAGCATATAATGAAAACCAACACCTTCTCCATGTATGGAGAGGGTATTTATACTTACATGAGAGATTTAGGATGTGTGACTCCATGGATAGTTTATGGGGCGACCCATTTCCTTACTTAACTTAATATTATTTATACTACGAGCTAAGACGTAATATGTTAGTAGTGACCGAGTCTTTTCTTGATTCTTAACAATCTCCCCCTAAGGGAGGTCACTCTAATTTGCAAAAGACTTAAACTTAGCATTCTACGAATGTTCTTCAGTCTTGCTCGTAGTCTTGATTCTTTAATCATTATCTTGTGACTTTATGTAGTGTTCATTGATCTTGAACTTTTTCCTGCATGCTTTGTATGCTTATGATCTTGAGCCTTTATCTCTTGATCTTTTACATCTTGAGATCTTGAATCTTTTATCAACACTTGATCATGCCTTCTTGTGTTCTTGTGTCTTTAGACCAACATGCTCATACTTTTCTTCATCTTGAAAGCTATCAAACAATCTCCTTTGATATGCTTTGACTTGAACACTTTATGACTTCAAGGAAGACGTTGAGTATCAGAAGACTTTAATAACATGTACTTAAGTTTTCATCATGTATTTATATCTGTCGATCGAGCATGAGCATGTGGTTATGAATTTGACTCAGCTGGAACGGGGAACCGCCACCTTCGTATAAATATGCAATTAATGGGTTAGTAATATACAGTTATATAGACGAACATGGCTTCGTCATTCGTCTATGTTCGGTTGTGATAACCTCTGCATTCCCATTTGACAGTATAAATATTGTACATGTGATTAGGTAGTATTCAAACAATCTCCTTGACAGGGTTTCCAGCTCATATTGTTAGATCCTTTAATACTGATGTATTAGATTCATCGTACTAGCTTGTTCTCATTATCGGAATGTCTCACAGCAGACAACACGATAAGAGTGACTCGGTTAGTTACTATCTTACCGATTGAGTCATCAATTCATATACTGGACCAAATCGATATCCAGTTGACACAAGTTTGATCCATATTGGATCACACAATTTACCCACCATAGTGCTGTTTGATGTTGACACTAGAAGGATTTTCATTCAACAATGTGAATACTTAAGAGTATCACTCTGAATGTTCTGGCATAATCACAAGGATAATGCGTAAGACTCTTTAGTTATCACTTGTGTTCACAGTGTATAAACAACGAGCGTAATTTTGGAATTGTGTCCTAATGAGATTTATACTTTGATCTCTTTGGCTCTAGACTCGATAAGTGCATTTTGGTTTTAGTGATCGGATGCTGGAGCAGGCTGCCACCTTTTCAATACCAACTTACTCCGAGTGAGAAAGTCTATAAAAATGTGTTTAATCTCCGTGAGAAATAAAACAAACTTCTTTTAAGAGAAGCCTGAGTAGCTCGGAGGGTTGTGCATTACATCATTGGGTCCATGATGACTATCTTCAATGCAAACAATCAACTATGTGATTCTGATAGCATATTTATTGACCCGGTTTCTGCCTAAAAGTGTATGGAGGGCTTCTTTCTTTACACCATTTATCCTTACATTTCTTTTTAATTCTTCAACCCCTTCAATGTTAAACCAACGCGTTCTTATTATCACCATGTTGGGTTTGTTCCGGTGATAACATATGCCTTGGATAACATTCTTCCCAATCTTACTATACTCCTTTTTTATATCATACCTAAGGACTTCTACTCTATCTATTGGAGTATCCCTGGGTAGATCCCTCCGGTTCTAGACGGATTATAGAACAAATACCTAACCCTAACCGCCTTATATCTCCTTGATACAGATAACTTGGTCAGTCATTTGGTATTGCCATTATATCTGTAAAACCATTTGAAAATCAATCAAGGTACTTGTGGTATAAGTCAAAAGCATTTGTACCTTGAAGGTTTCATTTTTCAAAATTGCCCCCTACGCATGTGCATCGATATTCGAAAACAATTTGCACATGAAGGGAGGAAGCCGCACTTGAGTCATAAGATCATATTTATTACTTGCATATTTTAATCACATTTTCTCCCCTTATCAAAAATTTTAAATCCTTTGATATTTTGGATATCAATTTATTAAAATATTTCCAAAAAGGTTTTGGGGAGGAAAATGTTATCTTAATTAGGGTGTGATCTAGTGTGAAGTACTCAATTTTGAAAGATTTTGAATTTACTGAAAAATTCTTGAAAAATTATACTTTGATACTATTCATTTATTGATCTACACTACATATTCACAAGATAATGTACGAGACTGGACCTGAAATCAGCAAAACCAAAGTCATTCTGTCCGTGTTAGCAGTCTCTAGTCCGTTTTGATTCTTATTCCACCCATAAAACACTTTAAGCTCCTCATTATCTGTCTTTTTAGCAACGTCTGATCAATCTTTTCCAACATAGAAGCTGTTATTTTCTTATCATTTTTAGTCTAAGCTCTTTTTGGCATGCTAGCGTTGTATCCCAACTCGAAGTTATGCAGCCTTGAGTTTGGAATATCACGAACTAGCTTCAGCGTTCCATCACTAAACTTGTATAACTCGTCAGCCCTCATCAGATACTTCCCGTTATTCTTGTTCAGATATACCACACCTCTAGGTTCGTGCAATATTGTATATGGCTCTTAGGCATCAAGATTATCACACCTAACTTGTGGCCTTGTGATATTGAGCTTTGTTTGATAACTTTCCACCCCAAGTTGAATGTCTTCTACCCTCTACTTGAGAACAATTCTTTGAATGAAGAAACGTAGAGCAGTAACTATATCCGTTTGTTCATCGCCTTTGAGGTGGTAGAGTTTGTTTTAAACATATAGGAGATACATATCTTCAATGTCATTTAAATGGAGCTTTGGAAAGTCAGCTTCTTTGAATACATACTCCTTCTGATCAGCTCGTCTTACCATAATCTCCTTCAAATACCCATATCCAAACTGCTTGTCAATGGAAATTCTAATAATACTGAGGATCTTCATTCGAGAATATACACTGTGACTTGATGTTAATTCATGCCTTGCTCTGTAGAACTATTGATGTTTGTGACCCCAGTGGTGAATTCCAAGAGATGCATTTAAGTCATATCCCTCCTTGCTTGAACTCTAAAAATTCGAGATCATTTCTTCTAGGCCTTCTATCTCATACCTTGCAGCCTTTAATTTTGTTAGTGAGGAAGTATACTTCCTTTCTGTGTTTCCTTGCTTCAGATACTCCGGATATTTATTGAAGAAGAAGTCCACAGGAATGGTTGTGCGATCGGGAGGACCTTGCAACGGTAGAGGATTCCTCAAATCAGATAAGCATTAGTCACCTTCTGGATTCATCCAATGAATCTGATCAGTCTGGGCTAAATAACACTGCTTCATATTGTATTCAAGTTCGATGTAGTTCTTGTAATTACCCTTGAGTAATTTGAATGCTGCTCCTTTAAGGTCAACTTTCGTGATCTTGTCCTTCTGGAGACAGTGTTTGGCAAACTTGGTAAAGTCAACAGTAGAAACCATCAGATCATCAAACATGAATGGGCTGTTTAGGAGCATTATCTGCATTTGGTTCTTTATGGCATTCAGGATCAAGAGTTTCAGGTCTCACTACTGTATCTTGCTTGAACCATTTGGATTGGTGTTGAGTAGGAGTAGCATCATCATGTGGCATTGTTAGGAATACGAAAAGTATCGATCACTTCCATAATATTGTAAGATGGGCTCGTAGTATAGTTTTTGGAATCTAGATAAGGTAGAAAGGCTTAAGTCCCATGTTAAGCCCACTAAGGGTCCATATGGCCGGCCACTCCTAAGTATTTATACCCCTATCCACACCTTGGAGAGGGTTGGTTGTTCACTTGTTCATTTTCTTAATCTAATTTTGCTCTCTTTTTCCTTTCTCTCTTTAAGTGTTCAATCTTTCCTCTCTCTCTCTCTAGATTTCTGGTCATTTGATTGTGAGATAAGATACATCATATATTCTACAATTGGTATCAAGAGCCATGGGGTGATTTAGCTAGGTTTTGTGTGCATTTTTCTTACTTGTTCTTGGCGTGCGTTTGGTTCAAACACCATACAAAAGATTTCATCGTTTGTGTGTTCTAATACCATAAAGATTAGTACTTTCTTCTTTGTTTATCATAGTATAAGGTAGTTGTACAAGAAAAACTTTTGAAAAACTCAAAAATCTTCATTTTTTGTTGTTTTTGGTTCAAAAAAGGGTTTTGGTTACAAGAATCTTGATTTCAAATTTTTTGTGTTAAAAACCAAAAGTTTATGTTTTTAAGGTTCTCCTAGTCTTAAAATAGCAATAAGTACAAGTAAAATAAAGTAAAAACATCAAAATTGTGTCTTTAAGTGATTTGAAGTTTTTGAAGATGGCTTTTTATACACACTGTTTGAATTCGGCGATTTATACGTGTTTGTATTCGGCGATTTATATGTGTTTGTATTCGGCGATTTATACGTGTTTGGATCTGGCGATTTATACGTGTGTATATCCGGTGATTTATATGTGAGGAAATCCAACGATTTATACGTGTCTTCAAATCCAGCGATTTATACGTCTCTGGATCTAGTGATTTATACTTCTTTGAAATCCAGCGATTTATACCATTTGAAATCAATCGATTTATACCATTTGAAATCCAGCAATTATACCATTTGAAATCCAACGATTTATACCTAAGTGAAATCCAGTGATTTATACCTTATTGAAATCCAGCGATTTATACGTCTTCTAAACGGCGATTTATACAAGTTTATTTAAGGTGATTTATACGTTACACTTGGGTGACTTATACACTTACCTTTGGAGATTTATACCATATTACCTTAGAGATTTATACGGTTTTTCTATGATTTGTAAAATCCCGTGAAGTATTCAATTATTTTCTCGGTTTTATCAAGAATTGTAAAATCCCGTGTAATCTTAAGATTCATTCACTTAAAACAAAAAACAATTTAACACAACAACCTCTAATCACTAAACGATCATAAAGTTATCTTTTCTCATTCAATCAATCAATTCAAAATGACAACTTTAGTAGAATTTATGATCATTGCCGGTGCGGACAACCGTCCTCCCATGTTGGAGAAATCTTTGTGTGACTCTTGGAAAAGTCGTATGGAACATGACATGGAGAATAGGGAGAATGGGAGAATGATACTCAACTCAGTTTAAAATGGTCCACTTATTTGGCCTACTGTCAATGAAGATGATGGTACCATTAGAACAAAGAAGTATGAAGAACTTTCTGCTACTGAAAAGATTCAAGCTGATTGCGATTGCAAAGCTACCAATATCATTCTTCAAGGTCTTCTACTGGATGTCTATGTTATTGTCAATCATCATAAAGTTGCAAAAGAGATTTGGGACAGAGTTAAGCTTCTGATGCAAGGAACAAAATTGTCATTACAAGAAAAGGAATGTAAATTGTATGACGAGTTTGATAAGTTTACTTTTGTGAAGTGTGAAACACTATCTCAGTACTACTAGAGATTTGCTCAACTCATAAACAACATGAATGTTATCAATATGTCAATGAGAGCAATTCAAGTGAATACAAAGTTTCTGAATAGTCTTCCACCATAATGGAGTAAGTTTGTGACGGATGTGAAGTTGGCAAGATATTTGCATACAACAAACTATGATCAATTGTATTCATACCTTGAACAACATGAGGTACATGCAAATGAAACTCGCTTGATGCGTGAACGTTACCAAGATCCTCTTGAATTTGTTGCTAACTACAATCAACCACCGCCTCAACTTACCAACTATCACTCCCAATACAATCCTACACACTTTCCTCAACAAACAAACAACACGATTCCACAAGTACCTTATCCTCCATCATACTCACCAATGTATCCACCTCCTCATCTATCTCAACCATAAATCAATCATTCAACTGTTCTAATATCACATCCATATCAGTCTCAAGTGAATCATCAAACCAATTCTGTTCCACGGATTGCTTATCACTCACTTCATGCTTCAACACAACCAATGACTGAGTTCCCTCAAATGGACTCAGGTCTTGCTGTTCATGTGTTTAATCTAGGAGATGATCCAATTGCCTGTCTCAACAAGGCAATGGCTTTTCTGACAGCTGTAGCTTCTTCAAGGTTCCCTTCAACCAACAATCAACTTAGAACTTCCTCTAATCCGAGAAACCAAGCCACAATTCAAGACGACAAGGTTACAATGCAACAAGTTCAGGGGAGACAAGGACAAAGTTATACTGGTAATAGTTATAAGGGTAATGCTACTAGTTTAGAGGGAAATAATACAGGAGGGCAGGCTAGGGTGGTTAAGTGTTATAATTTTCAAAGTGAAGGTCACATGGCTAGGCAATGCACTCGACCAAAGAGGCCTAGGAATGCTGCATGGTTTAAGGAAAATGCAATGTTGGCTGAAGCCCAAGAAGCTAGACAAATTTTGGATGAAGAACAACTAGTATTTCTTGCAGATCAAGGTATTCCAGACGGTCAAGCTGCTCAAACAACCATTCCAAACACTACTGCTTTCCAGACTAAGGATCTTGATGCTTATGATTCTAACTGTGATGATGTCTCTAATGCAAAGGCAGTTCTCATGGCTAATCTTTCTAGCTATGGTTCTGATGTTCTCTCAGAGGTACCTCATTCTGAAACCTCTCATAATGATTTGAGTAATCAAAGTGTGCATGCAATACAGGATATTGAACAAACACTGATTGTTGATTTTTCAAATAATGAGATAACAAGTGATAGTAATATCATTCCATACTCTCAGTATTTGCAAGAAACACAACTGGCAGATGTTCAAGATACTAATTTGTATGCACAACAAGATTCAATGATTTTATCTGTGATTGAAAAATGTCGGAACAAATGATTAATCATGTTAATAACTAGGAAAAGGCCAATCAAGAAAAGAATAATAAATCAGTAACCGCTGAGCTTGAGAGATACAAAGAATGAGTCAAAACTTTTGAACAACGTCTTAATGTTGATTTAAGCACACGTGAAAAAAATGATTGATTCTCAAATGGATGATATGATAAAGGAAAAGCTTGCACTTAA
This sequence comes from Tanacetum coccineum, assembly GCA_026074375.1. Lineage (NCBI taxonomy): Eukaryota > Viridiplantae > Streptophyta > Magnoliopsida > Asterales > Asteraceae > Tanacetum > Tanacetum coccineum. The sequence goes on from BQNB010014520.1 coordinate 54,201, forward strand.
GAAGCAAATTGACTCACTTGAACAAAATCTTACAAATTAAATCAAAGAAAAGGAATATTTATTGCAAACATTTACTGTTTTCAAAAACGAATCCAAAGAAAAAGAAAATAAGTATATAGACAAAGAAATTGATTTAGAAAAGAATATTAAGGAATTAGATAACATTTTTTACAAAGTGGGTCAATCTGCTTAAACAGTGCACATGTTAACAAAACCATAAGTTTTTTATGATGACATTCAAAACAAGCTCTAGGTTATCAAAATTCGTTTTATCTCAAGAAAGCTCAGCGGATTAAGCCGACCTTGTATGATGGTAGTGTTATATCTAGTCAACATGTTGCTAGTCCCGTGATTGATGATGAAGAGACATTGATTTTGGAAGAAGTAAGTCGATAAAAAATGCTTGCAAAACAAAATGACCCAATTTCAAAAGAAAAGAAAGATAATACGACTCCAATTAATTATGTTGAGTTAAATAGATTATCTGAAGATTTTGGTAAACATTTTGTTCCACAACAAGAACTGTCTGATGAACAAGCTTTCTGGTTACAAACTTCACACCCTAATACTGACCAATCTACTTCGTCATCTGTCAAAATTAAGGCTCCTCGGGAACTTTCTAAGGTAAGCCTGGTTAATACAAGCCTTAAAAAGCTTTAATACCATCTTGGCCAATTTTACTCTATGGTGAAAAAGCGGATTACACCTGATGCTATAACATAAGGGGAATAGGGGTTTAAACACACGAAAACTATTTTTCTGAATGAAATAATTCTATTTTTAAAGACCTTAAAAGACATATTCAATGTTTTTGATAAAGATCTTTTAAATGAGGTAACGGAAGTACAAACAGTTTTTAACCAGATGGAAGCTGCTGTTCAACAGTATTTTGTAGATAAACAGTGTTTTGAAATTCAAAAGAAAGAATATTTCTTGAAAATGATCGACTCTTACAAAAAATCATGTCTCAAGATGTTATGATATGTGTGATGAATTCTATTGCTGTTTTTGATGATGTGAATGTGGAAATGCAAAGTAGTGAATCTTGTGTGAAGTGTTTGGATCTTGATGCTGAGCTTTTGAACAAACAAAATGCGTATAATGATCTTTCGAAAAGTTATTCACAACTTGAAAAACATTGCATTTCTCTTGAGTTAACAATGCAACTAAATCAAGAAATTTTTCAAAAGGAATCATTCACTAATAATCAAAATGCTCTTGAAATTCCAGAATATTTTGAAAATAATGATTTGAAAGCTCAGCTACAAGCTAAAGACACTACAATCTGTAAGTTGAAGGAACATATCAAATCAATGAGAGAAAATGACAAGGAAGAGAAAGTCAAACATGAAATGGATAAAATTGAGACCATAAACATTGAATTGGAGCATAGTGTGGCAAAATTACTTTCTGAAAACGAGCGTTTACATAAAGAAATTGAGCATTTGAAAAAGATTTACAAAGATCAATTTGACTCAATTAAAAAGACACGTGCTCTCTCTAAGGAACACGATGACTCTTTGATTGGTCAATTGAACTCTAAGTCTATGGAAAATGCGGATTTAAAACGTCAAATTCAAGACAAGGTTTTTGTGATTACATCATTGAAAAACGATTTACGAAAATTAAAAGGGAAAGAAACAGTTGAAAATGTTGCACAAATACCAATTGCCACTACTATTGCTCCAGGCATGTTCAAGATAGACTTAGAACCTTTAGCTCCTAGGTTATTGAATAATAGGGAAGCTCACATAGACTATCTTAAGCACACTCAGGAACAAGCTGACATACTTCGGGGAATAGTCAAACAAGCTAAAGCAAAACAACCGTTAGATAATGCGTTAGACTTTGCCTGTAAGCATGCCAAACGAATTCAGGAGTTACTTGTTTATGTTCGAGACACATGCCCTAATGCCTATAAACCTAGTGAGAAAATGATTGTTGTCACACCTATGAACAAAATCAAGAAAGTTAGGTTTTCTTAACCTCTCACATCCTCAAGCAACATTAAACATGTAGAGTCATCTAAAACACTTGATTCTAACACACCTGTGTTGTCATCTACAGGATTGAAGTGTTCTACTAGTACTTGCAGATCACAGCCTACAGGCAATAAAAAGAATGATAGGATCTCGCAAAAACCAAGTAGCAACAGGAAGAATAAAGTAGAAGCCCAACCTAGGAAAGTGAATAAAAAGAATCGTGTTAAAGAACCTATTTGTGATGACAATGTTAAGCATACTATGTTAAATGCGAATTCTCAGTTAATTTGTGTTAAATGTAAGCAATGTATGTTTGATGCAAATCATGATGTGTGTTTCCTTGATTTTGTGAATGATGTGAATGTGCGCTCTAAATCTAAGTCTGCTAAGAAAAGCCAACAACATAATATTTGGAAACCTACGGGTAAAGTGTTCACTGATGTAGAACTTAAGTGGAAACCAACAGGAAGACTTTTCACTATAGTTGGTAACTCGTGCCCTTTAACTAGGATCACTCCCAAGAAAACTGTGCATCTTAAGGAAACTACTTCTAATTCAGTTAAAACACCGAAACTAGAGATTAAAGTCTATAGTAGGAGACCCAAACAAATAAAATCAGTAGGTTCGAGTAAAAAAGCTAAGATTGTAGAATCTAAGATTGCTAACAACTCAAAACCCAATTATTTGTGGGGATCCAATGCTACAGATGTTCCATCTTCTTCTTCTTTTGTCAATGATTGTCCAGATTGTTCTTAGGTATCTGGACTTTGGATGTTCAAAACATATGACAGGAAATCGCTCTCAGCTCATGAACTTCGTTAGTAAATTTCTAGGAACTGTTCGATTCAGAAATGACCAAGTTGCAAAGATAATGGGGGTATGGTGACTATCAGCTAGGGAACGTAATTATCTTAAGGGTGTACTATGTTGAGGGGCTTGGACATAACTTGTTTTCTGTTGGACAATGTTGTAACGCGGATCTTGAAGTCGCTTTTCAGAAAAACACTTGCTTTATTTAGAATTTAGAAGGTGTTGATCTACTTTCAGGATCCATAGACACGAATTTGTACACAATTTCTCTTGATGACATGCTAAAGACGTCTTCAATCTATCTTCTCTCAAAAGCGTCAAAGACTAAGAGCTGGTAATGGCACCGTCGGTTGTCGCATCTCAACTTCGGTACTATTAACAAGCTAGCTAAAGACGGTCTTACATGAGGCATTCCAAAACTGAAATTTCAGAAAGGTCATCTGGTCTGACCATTTTAGGCAATTAAGAAAAAGCATAGAAATCTCTCATCAACCCAAAGGTGAGGACACTAATCAAGAGAAACTATATCTTTTTCATATGGATCTTTGTGGCCCTATGCGTGTGGAGAGTATTAAAGGGAAAAAGTATATCTTAGTGATTGTTAAATCCGATTACTCACGATTTACTTGGGTTAGATTTTTAAGATCAAAGGATGAAGCTCCTGACGCTATCATCAAGTGCATCAAAAATATTCAAGTTCGTTTGAATGCCACTGTCCGAAATGTTAGAACAAATAATGGAACTGAATTTTTCAATCAGACTCTTCGTGATTTCTATGAAAATGTCGGCATTTCGCATCAAACTTTTATTAGGTCGCCACTCCTCAAGAAGAGTTGTTGTAAGGTGATACCGAAACTCTGGTGGATGCTGCAGCACAATGTTGATATTTTCAAAAGCTCCTCTGTTTCTATGGGCCAAAACAATCAACACAGCTTGTTATACCCAAAACCGTTCCTTGATCCGTATCCGCTACAACAAAACTCCTTATGAGCTGATGCACGACAAGAAGCCGGATTTATCGTTTCTTCATGTCTTTGGTTCACTTTGTTATCCGACCAATGACAGTGAGGATTTGGGTAAACTAAATGCAAAGGCCGATATTGTATTTTCGTTGGCTACGCGCCGACAAGGCAAAGAAAGCTTTCAGAATCTATAACAGAAGAACCCGAAAAATTATGGAAACAATTCATGTAACGTTCGATGAGCTGACAGCAATGGCTTCTGAACAATTCGGTTTAGGACCCGTGCTTCAATTTATGACTCCTGCAACAACCAGTTTAAGACTTGTTCCAATCCCTATTCCTCAACAACCTTGTAATCCACCAAAAAGAGATGATTATGATCATTTGTTCTAACCCATGTTCGATGAATACTTCAATCCTCCAACCATTGATGTTTCTCTAGTTCCAGTAGCTGCTGCACCAAGAGTTGTTGATACAACTGAATCACTTGTGTCTACGTCAATTGACCTAGATGCACCATCAACTAGTATTCCATCAACACAAGAACAACAACATTCTCCAATTATTTATCAAGGTTTTGAAGAATCACCAAAAACACCACATTTTCATGATGATCTACTTCATGAATCTCTTCATAAAGACTCGACCTCTCAAGGATCGTCATCGAATATTAGACCAATCCACACTCCATTTGAACACCTTGGTAGATGGACTAAGGGTCATCCAATAGCAAACATGATCGGTGATCCTTCTCGTTTTGTATCCACGAGAAAGCAACTCAAAACTGATGCCATGCGGTGTTATTTTGATGCCTTCCTAACTTTCGTATAACCAAAGAACTTCAAACAAGAAACGTGTTAGCCTTAAAATATGGTGACATATCCAGAATTACATTAGTTCATATATAGTTAGACACGTAGGGACTAATAATGACTAGTTGCGATAGTTATGTGTCACTAGGACTATATATACCCCCTCCATACTTCCATGGAAGGGTGAAGCCCACATTTGTAAAAGTGTGTATGTGTGTGTGTTTTCTCTCTATCACATACACATCTTCCCATCTCTTTTCACCTTAAACTCTAATAATATGGCTTTACATCTTTTTCATTTTACACAACCTCCAGATCTTTCTTTAATCCATTGTTCATATGTCATTTACAATCTACAAAATGTCTGAACCGTCATGGATCGATGCAATGCAAGAAGAAATTCATGAATGTAAAAGGCTACAAGTTTGGGAATTGGTGCCGTGTCCAGACAAAGTCATGTTGATCAAACTAAAATGGATTTACAAGGTCAAGACAAACTAATTTGGAGGGGTACTAAAGAATAAGGTAAGATTAGTTGCTCAGGGATTCAGGCAAGAGGAGGGTATCGATTTTGAGGAATCATTTGCACTGGTTACAAGAATAGAGGTCATCCCTATCTTCGTAGCAAATGCAGCCAACAAGAATATGATGATCTTCCAAATGGATGTCAAAATGACTTTCTTAAATGGCGAGCTCAAAGAAGAGGTCTACGTTTCTCAACCAGAAGGATTTGTTGATCAAGACAACCCATCGCATGTATACAAGCTTAAAAAGTCTCTCTACAGTCTCAAACTTGCACGACGTGCATGGTACGACATGCTGTCAAGTTTCTTCATTTCACAACACTTCTTCAAAGGTGCAGTTGATCTAACACTCTTCACATGGAAAGCAGGAAACGACTTATTATTGGTACAAATTTATGTTGACAATATAATATTTGCATCCACTAATACTGCTTTGTGTAATGAGTTTGCTAAGCTGATGACCACTAAGTTCAAGATGTGATGTCATTCTTTTTAGGATTAAAAATTTCTTAAAGTCCCAGAGGCATCTTCCTAAACCAGTAAAATATGCTTCTTAAATTATTAAAAAAATGGTTTGCTAACTAGTGATTCTGTAGACACACCTATGGTAGAAAAAAATAAACTGGATGGATATCTACAAGAGACACCAGTTGATGCTACACTTTATCGTGGCATGATTGGTTCCCTCGTGTATTTGACGTCCAGTAGACCCGACTTTATTTATGCAGTCTGCTTATGTGCCCGGTATCAAGCAAAGCCTACCCAAAAGCACTTAAATGCGGTTAAATTAATCTTTTGATACCTAAAGGGAACCATTAACATGGGACTCACTCGAAGGATATCGATATGTCTCTAACAACATATTCAGACGCAGATCACGCGGGATGTCAGGACACTAGACGTAGTGCATCAGGAAGCGCTCAATTCTTAGGTGATAAACTTGTTAGCTGATCTTCCAAGAAGCAAAAGAGCATTGCGATCTCGATTACAGAGGCTGAATATATTGCCTTATCTGGGTGTTGTGCTCAAATCCTATGGATGCGTTCACAGCTAACAGATTATGGCTTTCAATTCAATAAGATTCCTCTGTACTGCGACAACAAAAGTGCAATTGCTCGATGCTGCAAAAACGTTCAACACTCAAGAGCAAAGCACATCGATGTACGCTAGCATTTTATAAAGGAGCAGGTGGAGAACGGAATAGTGGAACTCTACTTTGTTCGGACGGAATATCAACTGGCTGACATCTTCACCAAACCCTTGCCACGAGAAAGATTCAACTTCTTGATTGAAAAGCTCGGTATGAGAAGCATGTCTCCAGAAACACTAAAACATCTGATAGAGGAAGAAGATGAGTAATGGTGGCATCTCGTGATATATCCTATGTATTATATGAATATAAGAAAACATAAAAACCCAAAAAGATTTTTCATTTTATATAAATTTTTCAAAAAAGAAAAGAAAAAATTAAAAAATTAGAAAAATACAAAAATAGTTTTTTTTTCATGACATGTTTTCTATCATCGATAATATTAACGGCTTTAGAAATGTTATTCAATAATGGAACAAAGCTGTAAATAAAGTTCGAATAGAAAATATGTCATATGGCTTGTTATTATTTCAGATAACAACCCGGTCATAATCTTAGAGGCAAGTATTTTCAACTTTGCCTAACAACGGGAAATTTAATTTTCTCGGGAATGAATTACTTCATATTCATTCAAAGGCTTGTGTTTACTTTCCAACACAACCCGCGCTTTCTTTATCCATAAGTGTACGTGTCAGTGCGCTTATGTGTCAAAATAAGAGAAATCTTATTTTTCATGGTGTTGATTTTTTTTCTTTTTTAGAAATAAAATAGTCATCTCTGTGTTTCATCAAAAAATGATTTTTCAAGGCATTTGACCACTCAAACAACGACCACTGCTCTTTAAATAGAAAATGGGTCATTGTTTGAGGGGGGAAATGTCAAATTTCTTTTTCAAAATCATCAAGAAATAAATAGAAAAAGTGATGCGTGTTTTCAACAAGCTTTAAATTTATAATAACTAGAAATACCAATTTTGACTAAAAACACAACATTCGGGCAAGTATACCCTATTCGAGTGTAATATAGTATTGGGCAAGTCCAGGTCGTTCCACGGGATTTGTAGCAATTCACAGATTGTTTATTAAGTAACAAAGCTAATTGATTGTCACAGATCAAATAGCCAAAACGTGTGTATAAAGTAAGCAAGAAATAAGACATGATCCACATAACATAATAGATATAGATAGAGCAAGACTTTATATAAACAAAGCATACAAGTCATATAGGATGGGTAATCATAATAACAAGCATATCTACCAATGATAACATAGAATCCTTTCGGCCTATATACTACATCATCACTAGTGCATTAAGAGTGGATTATATCAAATATGCATATATATGAATTCCTCCCAAACCAGGTCTGTTACACCCCCAAATTTAACTATAGCGGAAGACTGGATTTGGGTTTGTGACTTCACGGCGCAAAGAGGACTTGATACGAGAGATAGACCTCTACATGCCAATATACCAATGCAGACTCCATATGTACCGTAATATAGAACACCTGAGAAAAACATTGCTAAAAGTGTCAACATAAAGTTGGTGAGTTCATAGGTTTTGTTATTTGGTAATAGTGATGAACCACAAGATTTATAACCATAGCATGAAATATAGTAATCCTATATATCACAATGAAAAGTATTTACTATTGTCTAAGCTCATGACACCGAAGCGTTAACATGATTTATCATAGATAAGCCCGTGCAGATGTTCAACCCACAACATCCGTAACTGACTCAAATGAAACTGTGTTTGCTTGAATAATGTCAGTCCAAGACAAATAGGGATGTCAACCCCGATAAATCTATCCATAACATTCACGCTCGCTTAACCAGTCTAATTGGTCAAGCAATTGACGATTCATGATAAATTGGGCAACATAGCAAGTTGGGTTAAATAGGGACTTAGACCCAGTAGTAAATCAGTGAATGTACTTGAGTTCAACTGTTAAAAATAAGCAATGTTCTCACCCCCAAAAGATGATTTAAAATAGTAAAGTAGGGGCTATGAAAACTCACCTTGTCGGTTAGTCGCTTGGGACTGATAATGGTTCTATGTACGTCAAAAGTGACTCAGTCACACACCTAAGTAATTATAACAGAGTTTGAGTTTACATTCTAAAAATACTTAATGTATGAAGTGGTTTATGCAAATGGGTTGTCAAGGACACTGGTCGTTTATGAGTTATCGTTTTACGTTTTCAAAATGTTGATTAAATCGTTGGCTCTAAGGACGACTTTACAACCATGAGTATCTATACAGGAATTGATACTATTACGCATCGTAACTTATATTTACGAGTCCATGAGATTTACATCCAAAGAAAATATAATCATTATTCATAAGTTACTAAGTTTTATATATTTTCTTATCGCTCTTACTTATTTACATCGTAGCCGTTCATTAATTTGTGTAATTATCAGTTTATATGCCACGGTTTTGCTCGACTCGTTCAATTTATTTATAAAGATTATTCATTTACGATTAATACCCTTAAGTCTCAAAATAGCGGAATTTAGTCCCTCTATTTTCCAAATTAAGTAAATTTCCAAATTAACCTTTTAAACTTTTATATGACCGTTTTTAATCCCTTGACTTTTATATTTTAAATTCTTTTATTCTTATAACTTTTTCATGTTTAAAACCCGAATAGGCAAAAATAGTTTTATAAACCGCGTTAAGTTCACTTTACCCGTTTGAACTTGTTTTTCGTTGTTACCAATTTTAAGTAATCACAAAAATGTTATTTAGATTTGTCCACTTGTTGAAATAATTATTGTCTCGATAAAGAATTTCCCAACCCATTGGATTTGGCTGGAACGATTTCAGGAACTAGAAAACATGCAAGTTCAACCACTTTGCTACGTCTAAATTTTATAGAGTATGATAACATGCAAGTTGTATAAGGTATCACATGCATTATTACAATACAATACCAACAACACCATGGTCTACACCCTTTTTCTTTTTCCTGGTTTCTGTCGCAGCCCAACAGTGGGTTGTACCCACTTGTTTTGTGTTTTCTTCTTCACCATACAACCCATCGTATGTATATATATATAAAATTACATGTCCTACTTCTTTTCTTCTTCTTTTTGCTGCTCAACAGACGCAACAACAGTGAGTTTTTATACTCACTGTTTTCGGTTTCTTTTCTTTCGTAGCAAGACCCACAATATATATATAATAGTTTCTATCTATTTTGCATGTTTACGACTTGCATGGTTAGCAACGAGAAGACCTAATCTCGAGACACAAGGACGACCTTCTCGTCCCTTGCAGAACGCACAGCTGCAACAGCTTGCCATGGCTCGCTTGCGTGCAACATGAGTTGGGTCTCGTGATGCAAACTGTGCCAAGGTATCATGGGGTCATGGTGCGAATCATCGAGCAAGTTATATGAAAACCCTAGTTTCTACTCGTCCCTAGTGCCAACATTTTGTATTATGATTGTGTTTAAAGTTAACGCAAATGTCTTTGAGTCGTTGCTTGTTTTCACGCACGATATGTTGTCTACAAGTCCTATTATACGTCGCATTTTATCTTAGGCATGGCATGACTAGGTCTTTGCACGCGTGCATACATAATACCTACGCATGGGCTATGTGTCGTGTGTTAGTTACGCAAAAAACGAGGCTTTCGGCTAGCTTGTCAAGCCAGACGTACTTTGGATTTTACAAGGGTAAATGACATAGCATGATGAATGTTAATCTACAAGAACGACTTACAAAGGTCCAAGCTTGCTAGATGAGGAAAGTGATGGTGGTAAGAAGCTCGAACCACACTTGGTTGCTACTCCTTTTAACCTGACGCCCCTTTGGCTCTTACCCTCGACTAAACTCGAACTCGAACTGTATTGCCTACTTCTCGTTTTTAAAGTTTTAGTTATCCTAAATGTATGCATGAATGGGTCTTACTTATACACAAAATTCTCACTTGGCTACTGAGATGTTGCATGTGAAAAGGGTACTACACATTATTGCACCATAGTAATAATTCTAATACTGTTAGTCATCCTTTTCCTAATACTATTAGAGAATCTCTACTATTTCTTATCCTTTCCATTTCAACTTGCATCAGATGTTTTGAGACGTATCATGTGATAGGAGTTTTCAAAATGAGAAAGTGGGTAGGGTAGTGTGTAAGAGTCTATAATGATGGATGTTTTATCATTATCATATATTGGTTTTTTTATATGTATTCATATGTGTATATTTCTTTTAAATTCAATTAAAGGTTTTCATGGTTATTAAGTTGAACGTAGATGGTTTTATAAAGTGCTACAAGTAAATGGCCTTGTTTCATAAATGTGAAATAAGCATGGTTTTTATCGTTACACGCTCTAAAATATCCTTTTAGACACAAGGGCAAAAATGGTGATATTCGCGTGCTAATTTAACTTTTCGTGACAAGGAGTAATGCATGACGATCATAGAACGACTTATCGTTGAAATTAACAGTAAATTTGCAAACTTGCAGTACATAACTTTTACTTAACGAAAAGAGAAATCTAAATTTTTACGGGGTACCACACGGTCGATCAACATAAGGAACGGTCTTAAACATTATTCTACTTGGTTTATTTATCAATTTACCACACAATTCTCACAAGCATGATATTGATTCATATGGCCAACATGATTCAAAATATATCAAGGCAATTAATCCTTTTGGCATATTTCAGTTGCAAGATATATCAAAAGATAAATAATGATCCAAGTAAAATAACATCGAATTCATAAACATGTATATTCATAAATCATAGCAAAATCATCTAAATATTATTCATGTATCACATATAAGAAGCAAAGTAACAATACCAATATTTCGACTACAACAACCATCAACCCAAAACTAGTAGTTCCATGATCAACCAACAACCAAATGCTACTAAGATAACCTGAAATATACTATGTAACTTCTGGAAATCTGCAACATATCACCAAATGAAATGTTTGGTAAAAAGGTTTATGGTGATGATCATAAGAGAATTTGGTGTGAATCCTCTAAGAATCAAAGTGATAAGTTTTAAGGTTATAGAAATGGATGGTATATGATCTAGATATGGTGTAGAACTTCTAAAAATATATGTCTTGGTGTTGGTTTATGGTTGAGACTGGTGGTGGCATGGCGGTTTAGAGGGGTGTTTGGATCATTGGGTCCAAAGACCCTCACCACTCCTTCCTCCTCTCCAAAGGCTATAGAGATTGTGTGTGTGTAAGATAGAAGTTTGTGTGTGATATGAGAGGTAAAAGGGGCTTTATATAGGCTTTTTCGAGGCCAAAGTGCGGCCCACTTGCATAAAAGTGCACAACACTTTGTGAGTTAATGCACTTAGCATTGAATTGCATTTAATTCTCTTAAATTTCAATTCTGATGGAAAAGTGCGCCGCACTTATTTCAAAGTGTGCCGCGCTTTGGGTCGTTTCAGTAGATGTCCTTTTCCAAAGTTGTAGATAATTGAATTCTCTTTCCGTGGCCGCTTGAATCAACTAAAACGGAGTTCGTGTGACCGAGTTATGGCCAAAACAATGAACATGTGTCGGGAAGCATTCAGCTTGAGTTATTTTTTCATTTCAGCTTCAAATCTTCGTGTATTCTTCAGTTTTCTTCCACGACACATACTTAGAACCTACAATGACAAATATCCTATATTCTATACCAAAAGTTCTTATATTTAACCGGTTTATATATATATAAGCATTGATAACGTATATAGAAACATGTATAGTTTAAGCGTTATCAAATCCCCCCACACTTAAAACTTTGCTTGCCCTCAAGCAAATCTAAGAAAAGAAATTTAAAAACAAGGTCCTAGGTGACAAGACAAAGAAATTTTTATTTTATATATATATATTTTTAAATTTTAATATTTTTAATTTTTAATTTAAAAAAAATAATGGGATGTGAAATTTCAAAATCTTTTTGTGTTGTTCATAACAAATAAGTGCAAAAGGCACAGCACCCCCCACACATAAGGTTTGCTTGCCCGCAGAAAAATAAGAAAATAATAAGCTTTACAAAACAAACATAGAATATGAAAAAATATTTTTTTGGATTTTTAAATGTGAAAAACAAATGTAGACAATACCCAATGATCTTCGAGCTGTAATAACATGACTAAGCACCATCACCGATAAGGGAAAAGTATAATCACTCAAACACTCGTATGTGATGTAATAGAGGGTAAAAGGAAATCACACTCAACTTCTCAGACATGATTCATTAAGTTACCATAGGCTTGTACAAGAAACAAAACTGCACCGACATGGCGTAAGCACCAGGTATATTATCAAAAGAGGACTTTTATTCGGGTTGTAACGTTAGGCTAAGGGTTATTAAGGGTATGGATAAAGCATGGGAAATATATACTGGAAATGGTTTAATGTCGACAAGTTCAAGAAACTCATGTTGCTAGTTACGACAATCCATAAACCTGTGAGGCATCGAACAACTCAACCTCTCATCAATATATCCGGTACATATCATAATGTATCAATACGTCAGAAATGCCAAAAACAATCCAGCTCTTACTTTTTTTTCTCTTTTTTCTCTTTTCTTTATTTTCGATTTTTTTCATAACTAACAATTCCCCCATACTTAATGTAAGTGTACACCACAAAAATATGAAACATGAAGCGTGCACTCTTCATCTTCGTTGGAATGGCACAATACTCATAACAAAGCCTGAACAAATTGTGAGCAAAAATCAACCAATCATACCAATCAACTAGCAACCAACCATAGGGACTTTCGACAAGGGGTAAGGCTATGCTAAAGGTTATATATTTTTGTATTTTTTTAGTGGATGAGAAAAATGAATAGAATGACTCTGCTGGTTAACCTAGGGGTATCTAGCACTAAAGATGAGTGCTAACATAAGGGTTTTATTTGGGTGGTTAGCTGATCAGTGTAATTAGCTAAAAGAATAATATGTTAAATGGAATGGCTATTTGGGTTAAATCCTAAGTTGCCTCTTTATCACTTAAAAATACCTATATCACGCGAACGTGATCTCACTGCGGTCTCGTAATGATTTCAAGCACAAGTTCTAGAATCAATAAATCACCGGCACACTCATACAATTTTTAATCCGATACCAATGCTCCAGAAAAGGCGACAAAACTACAAATACACAGCCGTAACGACGGATGAGACACTTGCAGCTGCATTCAAACCTTAACTCGAGAAAGCTAAAGGCAAAAATCATCTTCATAAGATTTAAAGGCGAACCTCACATTTTTTTTGGGTGATTGGTATAAATGCGCAAGTAATGTCATCGATCCCGAGTCGATCTGCTTTATCAATCGGGACACATCTCTGATTTCAAAACTTTATTTAATTTTTAATATTTTTTTACTATGTTTTATTCTAATATATTAACCTAAGTGGCAAAAGATATAAAAATAAATTAGATTTTTATATTACAGAGGGCGAACAAAAGTTTATACTTTTAATAATGAGTCTAATTTTCCAATTTATTTTCCCGTCACACTTAAGTTGAGCATTATGCGTAATTAGAAAATAACTTAAAAGTGGGACAAACGGGAAAAATAAATATAAGAGAAACTTCCCGGGGCTCTTAAGCTCTTGGCTGAATTCTGAAAGATACGACGCGAAACAGAACGCCGTCATGTGTATTCTACCACATGTAATATTATAATTCAAATATATCACTCTCCTAAGTGATACGTTTTACCACCATTCAAGCTTCACATATTTTATTCAATCTGCAAAATAAACTAAACTACAAAAATCGTAAAATACTAAAGCGCACTTTCGTAGGCACCACGGTTGCATTTAGCGTATGCAACAAGCCTTTAAACCTCTCGGTGGCCCGAGTGGACGAGTTATAGTCTCGTGAGGGTTTCCAGCGAACACACTTACAAAGTTCAAAACAATTTTATTATATATTTTATTATTTTTTTTTTCGTTTAAAACTTTTTATTTATTTAGTAAAATAAGCACGCATAAAACATTACGAAATAAAAAATAGAATAGAAAGGAAAATATAATTACTAGTAGTATTCAAACATTTATAACACATACGAAAGAAAAAAAACAAAGGCGAAAATAAAATCTTTTTTGAAACCTTTATCAACATAATCACATACAAAAACAAATATTTTTGGGTTTTATGTTTTTTTTTTAATATTTTCAGCACACAATAATTATATATGTTAAAAAAAGATTATATATATATTTTTATTTTTTTATTACTTTTTAGATATTTATTTTAGTTTTTTTTTCAGACCAGAAGTGCGTCGCACTTCATAGAAAGTACGGCGTACATCGCATTTTTTTATTATTATTTTTCAAAAATTTAAACTTGGCTCGTGGCAAAAAATTGTACAGAAGTGCGCCGCACAACAATGTATGTGCGGCGGTTTCATTATGACTGAAAATATTTTTTTTTATTTTTTTAGAATATTTTTTTATTAGTTAAGAATCACATACACAAACACAGGAAAACACATAAGCAGACAAACACAATCACACAGGTTAAAAAGGTAGATAAGAAAACTATTTTTTAGATTTTATGGTTTTTAACTCTTTTTTTTTAAAACGCAAGCAAACACATACAAGCAAACATGCATAAACAAATAAAAACACATTACCAGTATTCACATAAAACATAAATAAATTGCATCTGGTTATTATTTTTATACAAATCTGGATTTTTTTTAAATGCAGGAACAAAGTGCGGCGCACAAAGTTTTTGTGCGGCGTACTTTCTGCAATATTTTTCAAAATTTACTTTTTATTTTATTTTTCACAAATTCAATGCAAGAAAATATAAACAAACTAATAAACCAACAAAACACATGTTTTATTATATAAACAAGAACATGTCAGAAAATAAAATAAGCAAAAACAATTTAAAAATAAAAAATCTTTTTTGTTTTTTTTTCTCGAATGACAAACTAAATATTAACAAAATTACAAGGCGTATAATCAGATAAAAGGGAATTTCAAATGATCACATACCTGAGACTAACAATTTGGGGGTTTGTTTGGGTTTGTGTTTTTAAATTAGATTCTGTTTGTGAATTTTTTTTGCAGAAAGTGCGGCGCACTTGGTGTAAGTGCGGCGTATTTTCTGTGTTTTTAGGAAAACCGGCGCACACATTGTATGTGCGACGTACTTCCTGAGGAAAAATGATTTTTTGGGTTCCGTTTGCCAGAAAACGGTACGGCGAGTTTATAAATGTTGATTTGTAAAACAAGTACACCGATTTTGGTGTGAAACCGGCGTACTTTGTGTAAAAACCTGAAAAATAAGAAACGGGAACAGGGGAAGTGCAGCGCACAAGGTTAATTGCGCGCCGTACTTTCTGCAACAGCAAACATATTTTGAAGATTTAAAGATATTTAAACACACGTAAGATGCACAAGACTAGCAAACAATCTGCAAACCACTAAAACAAATCCCCGACAGCGGCGCCAAAAACTTGATGTGTGTTTTCTACAAGCTTTAAATTTATAATAACTAGAAATATCGATTTTTAACCAAAAACACAACATTCGGGCAAGTATACCCTATTCGAGTGTAATATAGTATTGGGTAAGTCCAGGTCGTTCCACGAGATTTGTAGCAATTCACATATTGTTTATCAAGTAACAAAGCTAATTTATTGTCACGGATCAAATAGCCAAAACGTGTGTATAAAGTAAGCAAGAAACAAGACATGATCCACATAACATAATAGATATAGATAGAGCAAGACTTTATATAAACAAAGCATACAAGTCATATATGACGGGTGATTATAATAACAAGCATATCTATCAATGATAACATAGAATCATTTCGGCCTATACACTACATCATCACTAGTGCATTAAGAGTGGTTTATATCAAATATGCATATATATGAATTCCTCTCAACCCGGTCGGTCAACATAAGGAAAGGTCTTAAACATTATTCTACTTAGGTTGTTTATCAATTTAGCACACAATTCTTATAAGCATGATATTGATTCATATGGCCAACATGATTCAAAATATATCATGGCAATTAATCTTTTCGGCCTATTTCAATTGCAAGATATATCAAAAGATAAATAATGATCCAAGTAAAATAACATCTAATTCATAAACATGTATATTCATAAATCATAGCAAAATCATCTAAATATTATTCTTGTTTCACATATAAGAAGCAAAGTAACAATACCAATATTTCGACTACAACAACGATCAACCCAAAACTAGTAGTTCTATGATCAACCAACAACCAAATGCTACTAAGATAACCTGGAATATACTATGTAACTTCTGTAAATCCGTAACATATCACCAAATGAAGTGTTTGGTAAAAAGGTTTATGGTGATGATCTTAAGAGACTATGGTGTGAATCCTCCAAGAATCAAAGTGATAAGTGTTTAGATTCTGGAAATTGATGGTAGGTGGTCTAGATATGGTGTTAGAACTGCAAAATTTATGAATATGATGGTGGTTCATGATGGTAGCATGGTGGTAAGTGACGGATTAAAGGGATGTTGGTGTATAAGATGTGTGTGATATGAGAGGTAAAAGGGGCTTTATATAGGTTTTTTCGGGGCCAAAGTGCTCCCTACTTGCATAAAAGTGCGCAGCACTTTGTGAGTTAATGTACTTAGCATTGAATTGCATTTAATTCTCTTAAAATTTAGTTCTGATGGAAAAGTACGCCACACTTATTTCAAAGTGCGCTGCACTTTGGGTCGTTTCAGTAGATTGCCTTTTCCGAAGTTGTAGATAATTATATTCTCTTTCCGTGGCCGCTTGAATCAACTAAAACGGAGTTCGTATGACCGAGTTATGGCTAAAACAATGAACAAATGTCGGGAAGCATTCAACTTGAGTTATTTCTTCATTTAAGCTTCAAATCTTAGTGTTTTCTTCCGTTTTCTTCCACGACATGTTCCAAAACCCTACAATAGCAAATATACTCTATTCTAAACCAAAAGTTCTTATATTTAACCAATTTATATTTATAAAAGCATTGATAACGCGTATAAAAACATGTATAATTTGAGCGTTATCACTCTCTCTGTGAGAATATTAAGTTGCATCCTTCTAATCTCTATAATGAAAACTTAACTATGATCGGTTCTTGTTAATGTTTTCATAAAAACTTTCAAATATTTTGACATTAACATATGTCAAGTGATTTTTATGACATAAAGGATTCCTGTAAAATTCTAAAAGGTCTTTAGGTTTCCTGTTCTCTGAAAACCTTTTTAAAGTTATTCTTGCAACCTTAGTCTTTCACTTAAAATTTGTGCTTTTTCAATAAGTTTCTTTTTGAGTTAATCCTTATCGACTTGTATTACGATTAATATTGACATCGAGTTGATTAACTTTTAGTTAATTAATCATGTAAGTGTATTAATCAAGGTCTAGTCAATTTAGAATTTCTCAAACATCTTATGCAAATATTTTTTCTCTAAAAACTCAATTTATTCTTCTCAAATGTCAGATAAAACTCAGGCTTATTTAGGTTGATCAGATTATCCAATGGATAGATTATGTATTCCTTAAGAAAGCTTAAATAGTTTTCAAAGATAGAACATTTTTCATTTTTAGGTTCTCTATATCTTTCAAAAGGACATTCTGCAATTGATAGAATTTGGATGCCTTAAGAAAGTGTGAAAACTTTTTCAAGTGACAAACGTTTTCCCTTTGTAATCTAGATTTCTAAAAACACATTTTCCACAGAGATCTTGGGGTACTTAAAAACCTTTAAAGTTTTTCATTTCAAAATTTTTGGCGAGGATAAACAAAAGCATAACGAGAGAATGAAATCACATGTTTAAAGGAAAAAGGGCATGCGCTTATGCTACAAAAGGAAGAAAAGAATAAAAAAATTAATGAAAAAGAAATATATTCGTAAAAGAAATTCCATAGTATATAAAACAGACAGAGTGAATTGAATATTTTAAATTATTTAGTATTCTTCACCTCACAATATCACAAGATCTCATAAACGGCTTGACAACATAAACCTGAACACGTCATTGAGGATCATCCACAATTCCCAATATATCTTATGATAAACCTTTCATTATAAACACTTTAATCACTATCCTTTATCTTACATATTTGATCATCCTACTATCACAAAAGAGCCATCAAGAATCATGTCCAAACTCAGATTTAACATCATCTATATCATATACATCCTGCAATACCATCACTAAATCCACTCAGTGAAATTCACTATCACCCTTAACTTTAGGGATAAAGGTTCACACCTTTGACCTTATCCTTTTTCATAAATCATTAATGCATCATGCCAAGACTTCCAACTAACATACAAAAGAAGGAGTCAAACTAGATGGCAGGGTAGTGTATACATTTGTGTGAATCATCACACCACATTGGCTTGATGAATAACATTCACAAGTTAGCAAGACCACGTCGTTTCTTACTACTTTAAGAATTTCCCAAAAAGTATATAAGGATGTTGTAGGGGTAGTTAGCGCTTCTATGGAAACCTTAAACCCAAGGGAACCTACCCCTGAAGGGCCTAGGAATGTTGAGTCTAGCGCCACTCTAGGTTGAAGTAGGGGGAGATTAAAAAGAAGTGCTAAGTATAGTGAAGTGATAGTATTAAGGATGAAAAATCAAACATGCAAAAACGATGTTGTTAAGAAATATCTCAAGACTATGACAATGCTACTACTCGAGTAAAGCATATTGAGAAGGCTATGATAGTTTAGAGATTAGGATTCAACGATAAAGATAGTTTGAAGATGAGGATTATAAGTGAACGTCAGGATGACAACATGGCATTAATAAGGGGATGTAGTTGATTAACACCTGCGTCTAGAGGAGATTAAGATTGAAGACGAAGTTTAACAACTATAATTCTGTTAGGACCACCAAGTTATACCAACTCTTGTGATATCTTCAAATCCTCTAGTGGATTTCAGAACATGCATAGTGGTTCCTGTTATAGGTTCTTCACTGTGATTGTATGTAAATCCGGCCAGTGTTAACATCACGTCAACGCTGAACGCCGATCAAATGACCTAGGCTATCATTCGTTGATATCTTGAACTGTTTGCCAAACAGATACTCTATGTGAGTCCGGTTTGCTACTGATTACCTCTCAGGAACCAAATCAGCAACATCACCTTACCTCACATCAACTTCATTACCAACAGGAGTAACAACAGCAGTACAAGTGACATTACCGGCAATCAACCCAACCATCTACACTTACAACAAAACTACGAACGCACTTACAGCTCAAACACCATACGTAATAAAGTACTCATATCACCATATATTCTATCCACTACATGTCATTGCGCTCCCACATGATGAAAGATTTCCATAATACCTTCACCAATAAAATCTTATCACCTTCAATCTAACCCTCGCTTTTAGGATTCTCCTTACCAGGCATATCCTAAGGGGGAGAATTCAGATACATAGATTGAAAACAACTCATAATACTACAATACAAAAAATCCAAAACCTACATCATCAATAACCAACAGGAACATAAGATGTTCTACATCCAAAAGTGGTATAAGATCTAGAAGAATTTTAGATGGTTGTGAATGAAGATGTTAGTGTCATAGGAGGGAAGTTCGTGACCATCAGATTTTGGTTAAGGGAATTATGGAAATGGAGCTCACGACAGGTTTGAGGGGTGAAATCATGGGAAATTTGATTGTTGAAAAGCTTGAGAATATTTTCTTTAAACGAGTCTATACAAGGTTTTTTTTGTCTACTACAAGGATCTCCAGCAATGTCATCTTCAAAGGTCGTCTTCAGAGGAAAGAAGAAGGATTTAGGTATACTTTACAAGGGTTTCACAAATCAATGAAAGTTATTCCATTGATTTGTCAATTATGTTTGAAGTCATAAGGTTATGAATAAGGCTAAAGGCATATTATACCATGACTTAGTGATCAAGAATGTGGTATCTTCATGATGACATCAAATAACGTCTATTTCATAGCATTATTTATCCCATGTAATTAACCCATTTTGTTTTATTATTGCAAAGAATTGTTACTTAATCATTCATATATGAGAATTGTAGTAATTATGGAGTACTTGGTGAAACTTGACTAAAAGGCACACATTCTGGAGCTTAAACGAAGATATTTTGAAGATTACTGTTCTGAAGACTAATACGCCGTATCCATCAAGAAAGATACGACGTATCTGTGTCTGCACTCACCAAAGACCACGAAGGACACAAGACCAATACGCCGTATCCAGGAAAGGCAATACGCCGTATTTAAGCTATATGGGAATAAAATATTCTGGAAGATATCAAACGTGGCCCCTACTCCAAGAAACTCCAATATGCCGTATCCAACACCTTGGATACGCTGTATCGGCACCGAATCCAGACCCTATAAATACAAAACTCAAAAACAAGTTTTAAGTGTGCTAAATCATATTCTCGATACGTAAACCATAAAAGTCAATTTTTAGTGGAGAAAAAGAGCAGAAGAGGTCTCGCAACACATTTCAATCCATAGGAGACAACATGTAATTTCTTATACTTTTGTAATCGTTTAGTTTTTGGTATCATTCATTAACTCAGTTAGTTTACCTTGGCTAAGCCATTACTC
>BQNB010014521.1:0-68934 GCA_026074375.1 Tanacetum coccineum
CGGGTAGGCTCGGACAACGGGTCAAATGGTGATGGGCCGAAACGGGCAAAGATATAACGAGCACTACACGGTTTAAACAGGCTCGGGCTAAACGGGTCCTTTTTTAAGAAAAAACAAAAGGGAAAAATGACTATTAGTTTTATACTTTACTAGACTATAGACCCGCGGGTTTCGCGGGTGGCAATTAAATTTTTTATTGTAAGAAATATCGATTCTAAAATGATAAAATAAATGAGCTTTTAATATGTTTGTATTTGTTGGATATTCTACATTGTTGAATCATGAAGCAAACATTCATAATCTTAAGTCTTAAAGCTATAATTTAGTTTTATAATCCTAATGTGTATTAGAAAGACCATAACATGATTAAATAAAAACCCTCAAATACAAATGCACCTAAAAAAAGACAATCATCATAGACATAATAATAATAATAATAAGTAAAACAAAAGCACCATACAAATTATACACTCGTCCTAAAATATCTCAAAGTTAAAAAGAGTCACGAATCTTGGTCCACATAAAAGGCGTCACATATCCTCGTGGCTCTGGGAGAAGGCAATGTAACTTCTCATCATCAGATGTCTTACATGTTTTAGATTTTGTTATTAGTGTGGATCACTTAGTCCTATAAATACTCTTAATCGGGCATTTCAACCCGTTTAATTATTTTTCGTTCGCACTTATACAACTACACTTTCAGGTGTCTTTGCATTTTGTATAGAGTTGCCCTCAACTCGGCTAACCACAAAACAAAATAATATATAGAAAATGATAGAAAGATTTGAGATTTAAAGGGACATACAAAGATTTAGAAAGTATGTTCTATAATGTCATCAAATGCCGCCTGCTCATATCCGTTTGCCACCAAATACTATATCACAGCCAATGCCTGCAATAAAACGTCACCAAACTCAGATAAGAGTCTAAAAAGTGTACTGGAAGAGTTGCAGTTTTATTTGAGCTAAAGACTAATCTGTCGTGCACCTTTAGGCAGACCAACTACACCCACAGTAGTAGATTTTTTGATTTGCAATTCACAGCTAGCTATCAATTGAAAGTTTAATAGTAAAAATGTGGCAATTTTTACCTATTTACTTAAAAATGGGTCGACTTGGGGTATGCTTTATCGCTAATAGGTCAACCCGCTAATTATATTAAAACAAAAGTGTCAAAAGGAGCCAACGTGTATTTTTTAATAACTGAAATCCCCGTGATCATTTTATACATTATTGAAATAGGTAGACTTTGCAAATGATTTAGAGTGTTGGGGACATTAAAAGATTTGAAGTGTACCATGGGCAACTTCATGACACGTGTTGTTTTAATCACTTTCTTTGTTGTGCCTGTTAGAAATAAAAAATAAGAGGGATTGAGTCGTTCAAAGCAAAACACACCTCATGACTTCTTACCTAATTTTTCAAGAGCTTCAAAAGAGGTTCTGCTCCAAGGCAGTCACTCGTTTGTAAAATATTAGTGCTTTTTTGCAGCCCTTGCGGATTTCCAACCCAGATTATATTTATGCTTTTAAGTGTTACACTTAAAGGCAACTGCTTGTAAGTGCTACCAAATCTAAAATCCAAGTTCAAACACAAATATCACTCAAACAATCGAAATTATTATGCATTCTCGAGCATTATAAACTTATAACCAAATAATAAGTTGTGATAAATCGAACACATGGAGCAAACCTGCTACTAAATACTAATAATAGTACGATTCAAATATAACTCTTCATGAATCCAGCAAGCATTATTATTTCAACTCTAAATATACTAAATCAATTCTGCAGAGTTCTATCTGTCATGCGACTTACATGTTCGATATTTTAATCAACACGGAAATACATGTATATGAGGAATCATTAATGGACTCAATCAAGAAACTGACCTTTAAAGTGCCATTTCAGCCCGCAATTCAGCAAGTTCATCTTCCTCAGCAATGTTCTTGCGTGGAGCGGGACGTGTTGATTGTCTTCCAGGTGGCAAATATATAGTGGCGCTGCAGGTGGCTATAGAAGCTGTTCCTCCAACTCAGCTCCTTCTAACTTTTCAAGTTCAATTTCTCACTCGTCCTGCATTATTACAATTTCATAATTAACAAAATCCAACTTCAAGAGAACTAAATAGTTGAATATAAGACGGTAAATTAAACTTCTGAGGTCAAACGTATCTACTATTTTTATTACTCCTGCCCATAAGTTTTTCCATTTGAGATATAAAATGCAAGTTTTTCATCCAAAAAGCAATTACATTAAACTACATATTAGCTCCTTTTGTGCTTCATTTCAGTCAACATATTAACCTTATATTCAATGTAGAAGAAGCTCTAGAATGATTGATTTCTAAGATCATAAATTGCTAGTCTCAAGAGACAGAATACCTACTTATGAGATTAGAAACATTATTTGGAGAACCCTGCTGGAAGAACTTGGTGTAATGATTCTTCTGTGCGATGATCACAAGAACTTCCTACACCATTTTCATCGAGAAACTTGCAGGCCTACACCAGCCATTCCAATCAAACATATTACAGGCAACATATCAAGACGCTTTGCCATTTTTAATTATTCTAACTACATAGTAGGAAAAAAGACAAACATACACACATAATTATCAAAAGGCAAACCAATAGGTATCATACGAATATAATGAATGATATGCCATTTGATAGGTTACCATTCCAAGACCCATGCTACCCATCAAATCTTTTACACCAGCACCACCTTGTAAAAAGATCAACTACAATATAATGGCAATGGACCCGTTATAAATTTTGCAGCATTCCTATCCTTTCCAGCTTAGCTTTTCCGTTAATCATGCATTGCAATGAGCCATAGTTAAATAATCCAATGTATTAAGAGGGAGTTTGGGTTTGCTTATTTATGTACTTATTTGCTTACTACTAAGTAAGTAAGGAGTTTAAATAATACTTACGTTTTTCAAGCAAATAAGCACAATAAAATAAGGAACCCCAAACACCCCTTTACATAAAGTTGGCTTGTTGATAAGAAACACATCTACTTAGTAACATTATTGTCACTGGTCTTATATGTGAATTATCAACTTCTGCTAGCAAAGCATGATGGATCGCTATTTAAGTCTCCTACTGGATATTCACCAAAGTATTAAATTGTCATATAGCATGTTAGCAACTTCTACATACTTATGAAAACATAATCACATAAGCATACTTGACACACTAATTGCATAAAACATTTCATTATGCAATTCCAAACACCCTGTAAAAGTTAATTATTTCACCCCTAAATAAATAGATAGATACGTTTAGATAAGCAATCCCAAACATCCTTGATTCCTCAAAATCTGTTTCTCTCGTTATCAAAATAGCAAAGTCTTGCAATTAACTCCACTTTGGAAAAGATAACTCAATTATCAGATTATGTACAACTCTGACATTTCCACGATTATCATGATTATGTACAACTCTAACATTAAACAGATTTATTACAAAATCAGCAAACCCTAAAAAATTAGATCACATAAATTACAAAGATTAGAACAGATCTAACAAACCTTTAGAATTTGAGATGGTGATGGAGAAAAAGACTGGAGTACATAATGAATGAAAGAAATGTTTCTCCAATTAAATTGATCAATAGTAGCTAAAGTTTAGGAAAACCCGTTCCATAGTTATCCGATGAGAGAAGATAGAAAAATGACTGGTGTGTTTATGACGTAAGTTTATGACGTCATTAATGGGGGTTATGGCATTCAAAAAGATGTTCTTTTATTATATATAAAGATATATATATTCTCAAGTTTAACATGATACGACATTCTAACAGCCTATATGATATTGTTATATTCTCAAGTTTTTTAGTCGTCTTATCTCTATAAACTCATGTGTCTGACACTCTAACAGTTGGTATTCATACCAAGTCGTTATAACTATTGCATGCTTTAAACTAAATTTTATGGTTCCATAAAAACTTGGATAGTATACGTTGTGGCTATCTACTTTTGAAAGTCCACAGCCAAGTCGACTTAGAGGGGGATCCATGCTAACGAAATTAAACGTAAAGGTGGCAAAACAAGGTCTTTGTCAGGTGGGAAACGGGTCAAAACAGGGCAGGTTTGGGTTGGTTTGAAAACACTTTAATTTATTAGAATAAGTTGGAGAAATATATGGTTTGAGAAGAGATTTTGGGCGACTCTCAATACGGTTGACCCATTAGTCACGACGACTTATGTACATGGGGTGAATTTCCATCTCTAATCGGATGATTCGAATTCCACTCTAGTTCAAAAGACTCGCTTAGTCATTGTTGAATGTAGTTATATAGTCTAGACCTTTCAAGAGATCAAGTTATGTTTGGGAATGCACATTGTTTTCCAGCAAGTTATGTTTGTGTTTGCGCCAAGGTCACTCAAAATTTCGATCCATTAACTTATAGATGAACGTTGATCTGCGCATTCAATGCCGTGCTGCTGCAGGTTTGCAATAGTGAACACTTTTTACAACCTTTGGCCTTAGAAAAGAAATGGCTGGCAGATCAGATGTGTAAAACTATAGCAACATTCCATTAAGAGATGAAGATTATAATTGACTACCAGTACTTAAAGGCACGATTCGAAAGAGTACAGACCCGAGCTCTAACTAAAAAAATGGAGTATAAATGTAATAAACAGACAATAATGGTGCTTGCTACTGTCAATCAAGAAATCGATATGGTATTATATCCACCAAATTCGAGCATATTTAGGCGATGGTGCTATTACAAAAAACATGTTTGCAATCAGAGCTTATGTGTAGCTAGCTGAAGCTTTAAATGACGAAGTGGCCTTGAAGCAAACCTACTTCTGCTAACTTTGTTTAATAAAACTATCAATGTGCATTTCTAACATCCATAATTTAAGATATGGCAATACTTTAGTTTTTCAAATAAACCAGTAACCAACTGAGATTTGCATCAACTTTGTCCATATGGTATCATCAACTTAGCTCTTCAAAAGCCGAATTTCTTGACATTATTAAACCTACCCATTTTGAGCTTGTTAGCACTCACTTTGTCCCTCAAATAAAATCCATGTCTTGCTTTCAACCAAACCAAATTTTTTTTTTTGCTTTACTAGTTACAAGTACAAGTTTTCTGCAACTTGAACATAACAATAACATTTTAAAACTCAAGCGTAAATATCAATCGTGGATAGCTTAGTGAGCCGGGTATTGGCCGGATCTAACCAGATACGGCCGGGTCTAACCGGATACAACCAGGTCTTGGCCGGATCTTTGCCGGGTCAAACGGGATATGGCCGGGTCTAACCGGATACAGCCGGGTTTTGGCCGGAATATCCGGGTCTTGGCCGGGTCTAACCGGAGACAGCCGGGTCTTGGCCGGAATATCCGGGTCTTGGCCGTGTCTAACCGGATACAACCGGGTTTTGGCCGGAATAACCGGGTTTTGGCCGGTATATCCGGGTCTTGACCTGGTCTAGCCGGATACAACCGGGGTTTGGCCGGAATATCCGGGTGTTGGCTGGGTCCAACAGAATACAGCCGGGTATTGGCCGGGTCTAACAGGATAGAGCCGGGTCTTGGCCGGACGTTGCCAGGTTTGGCCGGGTCTTGGCCGGATCTAACCGGATAAAACCGGGTCATGGCCGGATATAGCCGGGTCTTGGCCGGATATAGCCGGGTCTAGCTTGGTCTTGGCTAGATATAGCCGGGTTTTGTTCGTATAATGGTGGAACATATCTGTCACTTTGATTCTACTCCAAATTTGCTCTTTGGCCTCGTGTCGGTACTGATTGAATAATACTATATATCCTTGCAAGTTTTATCTTTCAAGCTTAATGTGGGTCAATTTCCACATTTGCAGATTTAGTAACCAGAAATGATCTACAACAATTTTTACATGTCTGATAATGGGAACTTGATAATTGCTCGTACTACAGGTCCACTTATTTTAAGTTGGCTAAGACCGTGTCAATGTGAAAATGACATTGGTAATCAATATCCAAATGTGTTCATGTAAATAGTAGGCTAAAGGTTTTATATTTATGAGAAAGGTGTTGGTTCCTTAAAATATTGATTATCAAGTAGTAACATGAGAAATGTTGGATACATGGTAGCTTACATCACAACGTAGAAATGTGGTCTGCACTTTTTTTCCCCATCGTTTATGGGATTATACAAGTAGGTTAAAGGCTTGTCAAATTGAATGTGTGGAGAGGAATCGTAATTGTAGTGGCTTGTGTGAAAAGGCTCTATTCGTTAGACGAGCATAGCCAATGTGTATATCCCTTTTGTTTTTGCGAGAGTTGTTGTAATTGTTGTAACGTGTTACTGTTCTGTGAGATGGATTCAGATAGGTGAAGGTTTATGTTTTAGCTTGCCAAACATAGTGTTCCTATGCCATGGGTCAAATGGTCTGGTATGTGATCATGTGTCCATAGCCATACAAAAGGCATACGTGTTGTGATGGATGAAACTATAACGAGGTCCGGTTGATCTCGTTACGTACTTTATGCGCGTTGCAACCAAATTTGTTAGAATGTAAATCTAGTGATTTAACAAGAAGATACTACTATATGAACAACTTACACGATTTATAAACAGAAGGGATCTAATTTAATTATGATGAGGTCCCTTTACATTTTTGATATATAAAACAGATAGAAATGCATTTAAATTAAGGGGGTGTGTTGGAAGAATGGCAAATGCTCTCTCTACATGGAACTTAAGTCACGAGTCTTGTCAAAGCCTTCTTCCTATTCACTAGCTCTTTTTTAATAATCTAATTATTTTATTAATATTTTATATATGCTAGCTTTAACATGTGAGCATCGGTTCAAAACCGAACCGAACCGACAAAAACCAAACCGAGTTTGAGGAAAAACATGAACCGAAACCGAACCGATGTTTACCGAGAAAAACCAAAACCGAAACGAACCGAAAAAAACCGAACTGAATAGATAGTTTAGGCGTATTTTTCTTGGTTTTAACCCGAACTGAACCGAAACCGAACCGATAAAATCGAAACCGAAAACTACAAATATACAAAATCGAAAACCAAACCGAACCGCCTAGGTTTGTCGGTTCGGTTCGGTTTTCGGTTGGTTTTGCTCAGCCCTATGATATTTGTTTATTTTTAACCAAACTAGTTAGCTTATCACTTTTAATTAACTTTCCTAATATGTTTCGATCTTTATACAAGTGGTTGATTGATATGCTAATATATGTTGATTATTTGGTCAATGGTTAAAGAAAATGAAAGTGACGCTTGATTTTGAAAAATACCTAACTGAGACATAAATTAATCAAAGTTTGTAACAATTAACATAGGTGTCAAGTTGGTTTTTTATAGACTTGCTCAAGCTCGGATTTTACTTATGTTCACCAAATTTGAACTATCGATTTGGTTGAAATCGAGCTTTTAAAATCAACGTAATTTCAACGAATAGTTCAAGATATTGAAACCCAAAGATTTATCCATCGTCTAGAAATATACATGACAAACGACTATTCTAGGTAGTACTTTGTAAGAGTTGTTGTGTAGTTTGTGTTGATGAAAGATGTTTTGAAAGGATAAACTTTTGACCTTTGGTAGTTTACTTTGTGCGAGTCAATGGAGTAAAAAGATGGTAGGTGAAAGAGTTACCATTTCTTAACTCATCATAATACTATTACCTTTGAGTGTATGTGTTTTACTAGCTAGTTCATGTTCTCTTTAAATACCTAACTTCATTTTACATAGATTAATTAACTAAAACATGATTATAACACTTATAATAATAAATTGGACCATTATGTTGTGTTATAAGAATGCTATCAGATTGGATGTTTATGTTATAAAAGTTTTACTAGTATATGATATAAGCTAACGTGATAACACTTATAATTGTTATAATATGAGACCTTGCACTCTAAGAGCACACGGTGCAATAACGCACTGGGCTCGCAAATCCAACGTGGAGACTCGCCAAGTGCTTGTTACTGCACCAGATACCTCCCCCGCCAGCGGATTCGCCAGTTAAATGGCATCCGTTATAATGCGAAAGTCTGCATTTTTTCGGTTTAAATGAGTTTTTATTATGTTTGTGTGTTTTGACAATGTATAATGGGTACAACATACAATGGTGATTTGGCTGCTAATAATGAAGTGGGCTCAATGGGTCATAATTTTCAAGTTTTGTGATGTTCGTTTGGGGTTATTAGATTTGATGGGTCAAAAAAAGATAGTGTTTAAATTTCGTAAATATAGAATTGACTAAAAAATAAATTGTAAACTTAATTTTGATCAATATAATTTTAATATTTTTTTGGTAACTATTGTTTTCGACCTTTTGGCCGATGAATTCATGGGGTTTGAACTCACTGTCACATAGACTCAAACCAGATAAAACTTTTCTTTTTTAGGAGGTTGACATAACTACTTCAAGGTTGTTTGCACTTAGCAAAAATTGAACATAGGTTATATATTTTCAGATAATATATATTTATAAAAAGAGTTTTCTGCAAATATGCTCCCTGTGGTTTCCCTAAATTGCAGGTTTGCTCCCCAACTTTGAGAAAGTGCAGGCGGCCTCCCTGAAACCAAACCTTTGTTGCATTCAGCCTCCCTCGTGAGTATTTCGACCTTTTGGTCGATGAATTCATAGGGTTTGAACCCATCTCTCCTTTTTTCAAGGTTGTTTGCACCTAGCAAGAATTGAATATAGGTTTTATATTTTTAGATAACATATATTTATTAAAATGTAACATTTATTTTTAATGAATGAAAAAATAGTTGGTTTAAAAAAATAAAAAATAGAATATAAATAATAAGAGTGTAAGTTAAATGCATATTATTGAAAAGAGTGTTTGTTAGTATAAGTTGTTGTAACAAAGCCCATCCCATGTACTACTAACCAAGTTTTCAAAATCGGGATCTTACTTATGATCGTTTTCGTTTTTGCAAGATCAAGATCGAAGATCGGGCGGGATCTTAAGATCCTATAATATTACCTTTATTTTATTTCTCTTAGCTTGTAACCCGATTGCTCGATAGACTCAACCCGATAATCCGAAACCTGATAGACCAGATTCCTTACAAGGATGGGTTGCGAGTTAGTATTTATTTTTTCAAACCTCCATAGACTCGACCCAATAAGTATCAAAACCGACGATAAACCGATTGACAATTTGACACCTAGAGTTGCATATAAATCGGTTAAAACGGTTTTCGGTTATTATAGAAAACGGTTTTAAATACCGGTTTTTCTAATAACGGTTTCGGTTTTATTCGGTTTTTTTTTGAAAATCGGTTTTTTTTCGGTTATAAATGTTCGGAATCGGTTTTTTTGGTTTTATAAACTTTCGGAATCGGTTTTTGTTACTGTTTGGTTCTTTTTCGGTTAAAAATGTCCGGAAATCGGTTTTTTATACGGTTCGGTTTTTTTTTCGGAATTTAAAACTTCGATATTTATTTAATTACTTGTTTATTTCATCAAACATTTTTATTAAACAATACATCCGGAAACAATACTAAACCAACTTACAAATCATTAACTTTTTATTTGCCCGGAAACATACTAAAAATTACAACCATAACTTTTATTATAACAATACAATTATACAACTAAAAATATATAAATACTAATACATTTCGAGCTTCGGCATGGCCATCACCCGAAAAAACATATTAGTGTACTCAAGTAGTCAAATTTTTTTTTTTTTTAAAAACTATTAGTGTTCGGTTATATTAGTGTACTCAAGTAGTGTTTTTTAAAAAACATTTTTTTTAAAAACTATTAGTGTTTTTTTAAAAACATATTAGTGTACTCAAGTAGTTAAATGGGTTTTTGTTTTTAAAAAACTATTAACGGTTATAAAAAAAAAATTAAAAAAAAAAAAAAAAACGGTTTTAACCGGTTTTTTTAAAAAACCGGTTAAAACCGGTTTTTAAAAACGGTATAAAAAAAACTCGGTATTTGCAAAAAAACCGAAAACCGGTCTAACCGGTTCGGTTATATTTAACCGAACCGGTTAAAGTTGCGGGTTAGTTTTTCTTTTTTCAAACCTCGATAGACCTGACCCGATAAGTCTCAAACCCGAACGATGACCCGATTGACAATTTGACACCCCTGGATACAAATTGGGACTAGGCTACAAATTGGGCCCAATGATAGGTAAGTTATGGTCTTAGAGCCCATTTAATGTACAAAGTAAGAAAGTATAAACAATCAAACATGAAACTAGTACTAGTACAGTAGTACTTGACTATCCAAAGTCCAAACACCAACCTTATTATTTCCTGCTGCTTTTGGTACGTATCATCAATTTATTATTATTTGTATCATCTGATCGACACCCACCAAGCGTTTGATGAAATCACAACTTTCGTTGTTGTTTGTTTTTATTATCTAATGAACACACACCATGTGTTCGATGAAATGCCCCAGTTAGATTGTTACTTATCTTCTGCTAATTGTGTGTTTTAAGGAGTATTTGTTTAGTAAACTGATTCATATTAGGTGGTACTTAGGATTGCTTCTTAATCCCCTTATGAAATCGAGATAATCATTTGTAAATGTATCTAACTTGACACTTTTTCCATTTTTGATTTAGCTATCGCGTATGCCATTGCTGGTGGTTACTCTTCTTTTTTCTATTCCTCGTTTTTGTACACAATATGAGATTAGAATCGTAATGACTTTTGTCTTCTTAGTATTATTATCATTATTAGAATATAATTTAGTTTTCCGCATTTTCATATAGCTGCTGCTGTATGAAATTGACAGAACAAGAAAGCACAAATTGGAATTAGTAAACTGCATACTTTATTGAACCAGTAGCTAAACCTTTTATAGGCATTACATAAAACAGAAAATCTGAAGAGAAGGCGATACAGTAGCTTGTTCCTCGACGCCCAAGTACTACTGAACCAAAACAGAAAACAGTATTCCGCTTGGACTGGCCCATAATCACTATCGCAAAGCCCTACCATTCAAACGTTCTTCTTACATACCAAATTCCTTTGCTGCTCCATAGTGTTGTTTACTTGTTACAAGCATAACCTTTGATACAAGACCAACTGCGCGCGAGCTGAGCGCGATTCCTGTCGCGTGTGAGTGAGATATCATATATTAGACGTACCACTAAACTTCTGAATTTCCTTGCATCTGCCATCCTGTACCATCATCAATAACCAATTTTTCATGCACATTCAATATTTAATTGCTTCAGAATATCTCGAGCGTACTTCTCTTGAGATACAAAAATGCCATTTTTCGTCTGTTTGACTTCAAGACCAAGAAAGAAATTTAATTCCCCCAAGTCTGTCATTTCAAACTAATTCATCATAGCTTCTTTGAATCTTGAGAAGAGTTGTATAGATGACTTTTGTGTAGACCATATCATCCACATACAAGCTAACAAACATAATATCTTCAGCTCCCTCTCGTTTCACTTATAACGTTGGCTCATTTGGGCTTCTTTCAAACCCATTCAAATGAAAGAATGCATCTATCTTGCTATACCATGCTCGAGGCCTGCTTTCACCATATAGTGCCTTCTCAAGCTTGTATACTTTGTGAACATCTCCTGGAACTTCAAAAAGTTCTGCACATAAACCTCTTCCTTTAACTCTCCATTTAAGAACACGGACTTCACATCAAACTGAAATACCGTCCACCGCATCTGTGCAGCCAATGCGAGGATAATCCTTACGGTTTAAAATCTAGCCACGGGTGAGAATGTTTCCTCAAAATCAATACCTTGCTCTTGAACATAACCACGTGCCACCAATCTAGCCTTGTGCCTTTGTATCGTACCATCCGAGTGAATTAAGTCCTTAAAAATCAACTTAAGACCTATTGCCTTTTTTCCTTCTGGTAGATAAGAGCATCCATGTTCCATTTTTCTCAATAGAGTTGATTTCTTCTTGCATAGCTTTCTTCCAAACCTCTTTGCCTATTGCAGACTCTGCATTTGTTGGATCACCAGCAAACATGGCAAAATCACAACTTTTTCCTTCTACTAATAATAATTGTTTTTTTAACTTGATCAAAAAGTCTATATGCCTTGGAACAAGTAGAAAACCCTACAAATATGCTCCCACCTGATGGAATTTAAGCATAACATGTGCAACCAAATATGCGTAAATGACTTACAGACGGTCTAGATTCTTGCCATGCCTCAAAAGATGTGACATTCCATACAGCTTTTGTGGGAGATATGTTGCCTCAAAGGATGTGCTCTACAGTTTCGGCCCAAAATGTGTCTTCTAAGTTCTTAGCTTTGAGCATACATCTTGCCATCTCGACGATTGTTTTGTTTTTCCGCTCCGCTATACCGTTCTGTTCTGGTGTATAGGGAGCTGTAAGTTCCTTTTGATCCCGTGCTCGATAGAGAACCCGTTGAACTCCTTTTGAGAGACACTCACCTCCTCTGTTAGCCTTAATACCAATACATTCTAATTGCTTTGAGTATCAGCCAAGGGGGGGTGGGGGGATGGGTCTTAACTTCTAGAAGAATCCAAAAGCTTCTGAATTGTATGTATAAAAATAAACCCACACATCTAGAGTAGTCTTCAATGAAGACAGAATACTTACAACCGCAAAAGAAATCGGTTACCATTGGACCCGCAAAATCAGCAATACCAATTCTAGGTTTCTCACCCTCTTTGCTTGTGCCACATGAAATGATTTTCTTGCTTGTTTCCCTAGAGCACATCCTTCACATGTATGCTCTCGTTCCTTAATGATCGGCAACCCTTTTACCATCTCCTTATTGACAAGTAACTGCAGTCCTTACATACATCAGTACTCTCTTCTTTGCTGCTCATGAGTCCATAAATATTATCACATGAGAAATCTACGGGAAACATTCTGTTTTCAGTCATTGAGGACTTCACCATCACCTCATCATCCTTTATAACCGTGCATGTTTTGTTTTTCCTATTGAAGAAGACATCAAAACCACGATCCATAAGTTGTCCTACACTTAGTTATGTGCCAAACCTGGAGCGTAGTGCACATCTGGAATGAACCTTTCCCTTCCTTGTAGTGTGACAACCACGGTTCCATTCCCTTCGACTTGGACTTGTTTATCGTCTCCTAAACGAACTTGTGATTTTAGAGTTTTATCAACGTTCTTAAATTTCTCTCGATCTCCCGTCATATGATTAGAACACGCGCTATCAAGATTCCAAAAACTGTTTGCAATAACTTGAAGATTTAGATAAGTCATGAAAAGATAGTCTTCATCTTGTCGTTGCTGCATATTGTGCGCGCATATCTTTACTCCAACAATCATCTTCTATGTGCCCATACTTTTTGCAATTATTTGCAAATGAATTTTTCACTTTATCTGCCACGTCCTCTTCCTCTAAAACCACCTCGTCCTCTACCACGTACGGTTATATGAGAACTTTGCTTGTTTCCCCTGAACTTGAAAAGCATGTTCTTTTTTGACCACATTTCTAATTCTGGCTTTATGTGTTTGCAACGATCCCATGAGCTCATCAACCGAGTACGTAGAGAGATCTTTCGATTCCTGTATGGCTGCAACAACATGATCCAATTTGCAAGACAAGCTCCTTAGAATCTTTGCTAACAATGCCTGAGACTCGGGTAATATATGTTTGTACAGTTTCATTGCTTTTAATGACTGCAGATTCAAAATCTCTTCCGAGAAACTGCAACTTTGGTACTCTATTTTGAGTGTATCCCATGCCTCTTTCGCTGAATTTGCTGCTACAGTTCTTGAGAATATTGTCTCATCCACGGCTTGTTGGATGAAGAACAAGGCCTTTGCGTCTCTCTTATGATTTTCCTTGTTTGTGGTCTCTTCTGATGTTGAATCTGCACATCCTTTGCCAACCAAATCCCACAGATCTTGAGATCTAAACAATGTTTTCATTTTGATGCTCCAAAATTCATAGGAATCTCGTTTAAAGACTGGTATTTGTGGTTGTGATACATTGACCGAAGAGTTACTTGTGGTCATCTTGTTGTCTGGGTATATTTTTGGTGTGATAGGACTTTAAGAGAGTAACAGAAGTTTAGGTTACAACCTAGCTCTTGATACCATGTAGGAAATTGACAGAGCAAGAAAGCACAAATTGGAATGAGTAAACTACATACTTTATTGAACTAGTAGCTAGGCCTTTTATAGGCATTACATAAAACAGAAAACTCCTAAAAAGCAACAATATATCTGCTATCAACGTTTACAAGATAAGAGTAACAAATAGGACAAAAGCTATAAATGAGTAACTTACTTTTTGTTTTGTGCTATTATGAGTAACCTACTTTCAAAAAGTCATCAAAATATGTAACGATTGTTGTTTCTTATACACTTCAGCTGCCACATAGGATGTCATGTGGCTGCAACAACATGATCAAATTTGCAAGACAAGCTCCTTAGAATCTTTGCTAACAATGCCTGAGACTCACTCGGGCAATATATGTTTGTACAGTTTCATTGCTTTTAATGACTGCAGATTCAAAATCTCTTCCGAGAAACTGCAACTTTACTGTAATTACCTTGGCAGAACCTTGGTACACTGTTTTGAGTGTATCCCGTGCCTCTTTCGCTGAATTTTCTGCTACAATTCTTGAGAATATTGTCTCATCCGCGTATTGTTGGATGAAGAACAAGGCCTTTGCTTCTCTCTTCTGATTTTCCTTGTTTGTAGTCTCTTCTGATGTTGAATCTGCACATCCTTTGTCAACCAAATCCCACAGATCTTGAGATCTAAAGACTGGTATTTGTGGTTGTGATACATTGACCGAAGAGTTACTTGTGGTCATCTTGTTGTTTGGGTATATTTGACAGAGCAAGAAAGCACAAATTGGAATGAGTAGACTGCATACTTCATTGAACCAGTAGCTAGGCCTTTTATAGGCATTACATAAAACAGAAAACTTCTAAAAAGCAACAATATATCTGCTATCAACGTTCACAAGATAAGAGTAACAAATAACAAAGTCTTCCCATGATTCTAGCACTCAACTTTGAATTATTGACTTGACTTATTCCGTGATGACTTATTCTTCAACAGCTGCTGTTGTTTCTAACATTTCATTTTTCGTTTTGAACGTCTAGTTGGTCATGGAAGGAGTAGATCGACTGAATGAGTTAAAGGATGAAATGTTAGTAAATAATATCATGTCTCGTTTGGACTGCACTACCAAAGAGCTTATCAGAACAACGGCCACCATCTCAAAACGATGGAAAAATCTTTGGACTCAACTTCCTCATCTCATTTTCTCAGAAGAGGATGACACCACATATTTTGGATGTGATGATACTGATACTGATCTCTGTGATTACATTTCTTTTATCGACAACACCCTAAATCAGTGTCCTGCAAATCTCAACCTCAAAAAATTCAAACTTGATATCAACTACAGTAGTCTGGTTAATTCTGAGTTTAAGTCGCGAGCAAATAGTTTGATTCGTTATGCTATTAGCCGTAATGTTGAAGATGTTGATTTATGGTTATGGGATGGGGGAGTACGCCAAGATTTTACCTATGATGATGAGTTGTTTTTCAACAATTTGTGTTTTACTCGTATAAAGCTGTCGGATTGTCTGTTTAATCCTCCTAATGGTGCGATTAGTTGGGAAAGACTGAAGTGTTTGTGTTTATTTCGTGGGACTCTGGATGAAGATATGATTGAGAAGATATTGTCCGGAAGTCCTTGTTTGGAATCTTTGGAGTTGGACCATTGCTATGGTTATAGGCGGATTGATGTTACTTCAAAGAGTGTTAAGAAGTTGGTGTTCTCTGGATACTACTCTAATTTTGTATATGAAAAGGATTATATAGATTGTATCAAAATCAATGCTCCCTACATATCGTCACTAACTATAAAAGGTGGGTTTACTTTGCGGGAGCTTGTGTTGCTTGATGCGTCTTCTTTAGTCGAAGCTTACTTAGATTATTGGAACAATTGGACGGAGTATGATCCATTCGAAGAAGATGTATTCAGGGGACTTTTAAAAAGCCTTGGCCATGTCGAAGATATTACATATGGGGATCAATGTTCGAAGGTAATATTAGTTATGAATGTCTTCTTTCGTACACTCCGTTTTGTTGTCAGTGTGTAAAATTATACACGTTCCACTGCTCTAATAATGTTTTCTTTGCATTGATAGCTTCTCTCTCGTTTGGAAATGGACATCGACCAGAAAATGGAGATCGAGAGGAACAGATTGCTTGAAGTGCTTGAGACTAATTGTCCTAACTTGGAAGAGTTAGGTGTGTTATGATGCTTGCTAAGAAGTTGTGACACTCCATCGAGCATCTCGAATAGCCCAAATAGAACTCTGCTAGAATTTGGTAAATTTCAAACTTGTGTTTCCTGTTTAGTCTTGTGGTTTGTGAACTGAATTAACGAGAAAAAGAAATGACTAGTAACTTATTTTGAAAATGGAGTGATTTTGTTGCATCTTGTGGCTCTATTACGTCGATTGGGTATGTGTTGGGGCGACCATTTCTGATGCTGATGTATGTGTTCTTATTTGACTAATAGTTTGGTAAAAGAGCTTCATTAGACATGTTAGCATTGAACACCAAGAGTTGCATAAAAATACGTCTGAAACTATATAACTTGTTTCTTAGTGCTCTCGATGAACTTTGAAAGATGTTTAGACTACTGTTGATCTTTCTTTTCTGGAAACAGTGTATATATTCATTAATTAAGGTAAATGAGTGATCATCATGGAGGGTTCGTATATCGTTTGGCCAATCTTCTTTCCGTTAGACGATTCATCAGATAGCAAGTATCACGTTACTATAGTTTTGGTACATCAGTTTGAAAAGAACTATAGATAACAGGGTTTTAAAAGGCGCGCCATGGCGGCGCCAAGGCGCGGCGTCTACGTTACGAAATAGACTAAGGCGTCGACTCTAGGCGTGGCGTGAGTTGAGGTGTGAAAAAGGCGGGCAAAGGCGTAAGGCGTGGCGAGTTTAAAAATGCAAAGTCTATATAAAGTAGTGATTTATAATAATGTGTTCACATATAATATTTAATTTAGTTTACTTTTTTTATGTTATTTTCATGTTTAGTATCTTAAAAATCACAATTGACTCACTGGTGTTGTTAGGGGAGATGGCAAAGGCTCATTAGTTCGAGTCTTCCTAAAGCTATTACTTCTTGCAACATCATTTTTTGTCAAAAATACACAAGGGTTCAATGATAGAGAAGTATAAAAAATGCCCAGGGTTCAATGATAGAGAAGTATAAAGCGACTACATTTAATGGTGAATAATCAATTAAACCGGGCCCTAGTCACAAGTAGCCTCGTCTGTGAGACATCAAGTAAGGCTTTGTTTGTTTTTTTCAAATAACATCTTCTAACCTCTTTTCATCACTTATTGCTCTGACATGAGATTATTATAAGCGAGAGGTTAGAAGAGATGTGTATGAAAGCGAGAGATCTCACTCTCACCCCCCTCCGCCCCGCCTCCTCTCAAAGTCCTGTCATCTAGAGCACCCTCTGACCACAACTATCGCTATCCCCGCTTGTATCCTCCACATATAATATCCACCTCTCACATGTCCGTCCCATCTCAATAATCACTCTAGCATCCCGAACATACTCCTCTAGTCTTCCACACCCGGCCCTTCCCCTCCGTGCCCCCCCCTCTCCCCTTCTTACCTCTTCCTTCCCTCCCTACATTCTTTCTACATAATTAAAATAAGTCATACTTTTTTTGGGTTTATACGTTTTTAACCGTCTTTATTCTTTTTTTGTACGTTTTTATCCATTTTAATTCGTTTTCTACGAATTCTACGATATATAATATTTTTTTACGTTTTCACCAGGTTATTTACGTTTTTTGTTCAGCTTTTTTTTTTTTTTTTTTTTTTTTTTTTTTTTTTTTTCCTCTTTTTTTTTTTTTTTTTTTCACACTTTTTCGTCAAATCTTTTTATTTCGTTTTCGCATAGTTTTTTTATGTTGTTTTGTCTCTGGTTTTTTTACGTTTTCGTCAGTTTTTTACGATTTCGTCAGTTTTTTACGCTTTCCTCAATTTTTTTACGTTTTCGTCAATTATTTTACATTTTCGTCCGTTTTTTTATGTTTTTCTACGTTTTTGCCCTTCTTTTTACGTTTGCGTCCGTCTTTTTACGTTTGCGTCTGTCTTTTTATGTTTTCTTCCATTTTTTTACGTTTTCGCACGTTTTTTTTACGTTTTCCTCTGTTTTTTCAAGTTTTCGTCGGTAAAAGTACGAAAACGTAAAAAAGCAGACGAAAACGTAAAAAAAGGACTAAAACGTAAAATAACTGACGAAAATGTAAAAAACAGACGACAACATAAAAAACAAACCAAAACGTAAAAAACTGACGGAAACGTTAAAAACTGACGCAAAGGTAAAAAACTGACGAAAACGTAAAAAACAGACGAAACATAAAAAATTAGACGAAGGCGTACAAAACTGACGCAAACGTAAAAAAACTCACTCAAACGTAAAAAAAACTGACGTAAACATAAAAAAACCGTATAAAAAAAATCACCTGACAAAAAGTAGGAATAACTGACGGAAAACGTAAAAAATATACTGACAACAAAACGTAATAAAAAAAAAAAATAAAACTGACGAAAACGTTTAAAATTAAAAAAAATATCGGAATGTAAAAAACAGACGAAAATGTAAAAAAACTGTCAAAACCGTAAAAAAAAAATGAAGCATACATTAAACAAACACTGACGCAAATCGTAAAAAAAATTAGACGATAAACGTAAAAAAAAATTAAAGAAAACGTAAAATAAAATGACAAAAAACGTTAATAAAATAATGACGAAAAAACGTAAAAAAAAAAAATAACAAAAACAGACGAGTAAAAACGTAAACATTGACTGGGGAGAAAAACGTAAAATAACTGACGAAAACGTAAAATAACTGACCAAAACGTAAAAAACAAACGAAAACATAAAAAACACTAGTAAAAAGATAAAGAAATAAAAATGAAAGAAGTACTTCAAGAGAAAAAAAACAAATGGTCTTCTTCTTTGCAGATGAAGAGCTTAGATGCACCTTTATTTGCAGATATGGTTTGACAGATAGTGAAGAGGTAAAACCTCTGAAAAAACAAACGAAACCTAAATGTTTTTATTAACTAGAACTACATATATTGTTATGTAAAATATAAAAACGATGTTGAAACTAAAAACTGAAACGTACATTAAGCGGTTTTTTATGAACATGAAAACCAAGGACTTTATTAGGGGGTTTCACGGCGTCATGGGATAACGATAGATTTTGCTTCATAGATTTTACAAAAACACCAAATTCCCAATGCATTGTGTTTGTAGTTATTGCTTGTAATTGTATTGTTGCTTTCAGCTTTTTTAACTCATCCATATGCCAAGTAATTATGTTATCCTTAGACTTCAAAGAAAAACATTCTTTGTTGTTGTCTGGGACTTTAATCAATGTTTAAAAACCAAGTCTTTAATTGACCCGATCGAGTCAGTGGATTACCGGGTTACCGGTTTAACCGATTCGACCACCGGGTCAACCCGGTCTTCTAAAAATAAAAAATAAAAAAAAATACTAAGTGTATATATAAATCATGAATATTCTATATATTGAGCTTAAAAGCCATTTATAACAAATATAATATGTAAAAATAAAATTTTGTCGTAAATCTATATAAATTTGTAAAAAAATATATGTAAAAAACCAAAACCCGCTCGGGTCTTGAGAACAGGGTTGACCCGGGTCACTTCAAACGCGATGAGTTTAACCGGGTTTCGAAAATATAAAACCCGGTTTAATTTGACCCGTTTATTCGGCTGGAACCGACCGGTCAAACCGGGTTTCAAAACATTGACTTTAATAAAAAAATTAAGCGTTAAGAAATCTATTACTAGATGATTTGGAAGCATGTGTCATCATCTTCAAATAACTAGTTTATGATTATATATAAAGGGTTTTGCTAAACTCTACCCAGTGGACATGGTTTAATTTGTTTATAAAAGGAATGTTCTAATTAAGTCAAGTGAAAATTATGTTTAAATATAGTAATTTACGAGTTCATTTAATGTGTATTTAATGCATTTTTTAGTTAATTAGAAAGTTTTGTGTTTATTAAATACACCCTAAACTTTGCCCATTAGGCATTGTTTAGCAAAACCTATATATAAAAGGGTACAAAATATATATTTGTTAAGTTGTTAAAAACGGCATTATAATTTTTTTATGGATTATTTTCATATGATTAATTTCATATATACCCAAAGTGCAAGTATTGAATGCATAATATACAATATTTTTAATTTAATGCATGCTTTGAGTATATATGAAATTTCCAACTAAAAGGAGGTGTGATATGAAATTGCCCCTTTCTATTTTTATTAAGCCCTCAAATTATATATTAATTGTCAAAAAAGCTTTTTAGATCATTTTGATTCGATTGTTTTGGTCAAAACTGATTGATTTCGTTGATCTTACAAACTTATTTGACATCTTTATGGATAGATGTAGATTAGCACAAATACAAATGCAAAAACGATGTTAAATGACACTGACGACATCCATTTCAGCCCAAAAGATAAATCAAGCTCGTCACAAGGGATTTTTTAACAAATAAAACATAACTGACTTGGCTTAATCGATAAATAATATTTTATAGGTGTATTTTTTCAACAATATAATCAAAAATATGTGACTATTTTTAATAATTTAATCAAAGGTGCAAACCATCAACATATTGTATTTGAACATGCTCGCGCTTCGCCGTGGAACGCGAGAGACTAACGTTGCAACGGACCGATAACTTCAAAGACTATTTTTGTAAATTGCTAAAAAAAATAATACTGCCTCCGTCTCACTTTTATTGTCCTCATTTGACCTTTTGAAGTTTTTTTTTTCAACTTTGATATTTAATATTTTTGTTTGTGTTATATATTACTTGATGAAAATTATACCAATGACAATACATTTAAAAACCAATTCATTTATATATTTTGCATCAAGCATTATTTAACATAAACAAAAATATTTAATATCAAAGTTAAAAAATAAAAACTAAAAAAGGTCAAATGAGGACAATAAAAGTGAGATGTAGAGAGTAATAAGTTAACGGTCGTTACTTAACGACCCCAAGAACTATTTTCGTAAATTGTTAAAAGCCGTTAGTGGGGGGAGGGGGTATTTTGTAAATTTTTTCAAAGTGAGGCTAGTTTTCGCAATTTGACACATAGTGCGAGGGGCTATTTCGTAAATACCCGAAGGGGTATTTCATAAATACCGGCAGGTTGCAGGTGGTTTTTCGGGTCGAACGGGCGATTTCCGAGTCGGGTAAACTGGCGGGTTGTGTAAGGATGGTCTCCGGGTCGGGTCCATTTTTTTATGGTAGTTAGATCATTATATATATACACATTTATCATTACACTAAATGCCAAAACAGTAACGGGCTTTACTGTTCATCGATGAACAGTGTAGTCCACATCGGCCAGGCCCGGTGGTTACTGTTCATCGGCCAAAAAAAAAAAACTTTATACTCCCCCCTTCTTTCGTCAAAAATAAGAAGAAAAAAAATTACGTTTACGACTTTCTATCGGCCTGGGCCAAAAACAAATAAAAATATCCCCTTTATTGAAAGAAAAAATTGTCATTTAATATGAGAAAAAAAACAAACTATTAAACATGAGACCGAAGAAATTAACCCGAACAAAAAAAAATGCCCCGCAATAACGCGCGAAAAAATAAAGCCCGCAGCAACGCGCGGGTAATCTTTGCTTGTTTTTACATATTTTATATTATTGTTAATCATCTAATGACATGGGTATCTATTTTTCCATGTGA
Organism: Tanacetum coccineum; assembly: GCA_026074375.1. Classification (NCBI taxonomy): domain Eukaryota; kingdom Viridiplantae; phylum Streptophyta; class Magnoliopsida; order Asterales; family Asteraceae; genus Tanacetum; species Tanacetum coccineum. Next base: position 21,772 of record BQNB010014521.1, read on the forward strand.
TGTTGAGATTTGAATCTTGATGATCTATATAATTACATAATGATTGCTTCATTATAATGTAAACACATTCCATAGATAATTCAATCCAATCTGTATTTTGAATATTCACTAATAAATGCGAAAATTATGTACAGTAAAGGATACAAAATTATGAAGATTGAATTTTGATGGAACAATATTGAATTTTAAAGAGTAAAGTGCATAATATATCTATGTGGTTTTTAAAAATACCGTCTCATGTATTTGGTTCATACTTCGCTCAATTTTCATCTCTCCGATATTAAAAGTGAGCCACCGTACATCTCTAAAGACGAACGGTGCAAATATTTTGTCAGTTAAAAGTAAAAAAGTGAGGCAAAAATACATCTTTGTGCTTTACAAAAAGTCCATCTAACATCCTCACGTGACAAGCATTTTTTCCCCTTTAACTGATACGGTGACTCACTTTTTCTAATGGAGAGATAAAATTGGAGCGAAGTATGGGCTAGAATACGATCTTTTTGAAAATGATAAAAATGTGTCGTGCACTTTACTCAATTTCAGACAAGTAATATTGAATTTTAGAACGTTATCATATCAATCGTTTAAATGGTCTTTTTTTTAGTACTAAACCCAATCGTTATCATATTGTGAAGAAAGACACTCAACAAAAGCAATTAGCATGTTGAAAGCATCACGGTCTTTGCTTGTTAGACACTTGTTTGTTTTACATTTTTTTTAAGTTGATACGATACAAACAAGGCAATGGGGCCTACTCACTTATCTTTTTGTTTATGAAAAAACATTATTTGTCATCTTGAAAGCATCACGGTATTTGATCAAAATGTGGTACAAGTATCAAGCATACAGGCCTAGCTCACTAGGGAACGTCGACTGAAGCACGGACCCGTCCAATCGGAGGTTGTCGTCACCCATAGTGGGTAGTCGGTCGCATCCTAGGTCGCCGGAGACCTTTACACATTTGGGTCGCCCTGACGAATAAACTCGACCGAAAGAAATAATAATAAAAAATGTATATTTCAATTTTTAATAAAAAAGATTTATCTTTAAAATTTCAAACCCCTTAACACTATAAATACCCACTTATTTTACCATTTTATACACACTTATATACACTTTCATTTACTTTTTTAAATGGCTTGTTCGCTTCCACATACCGACTCTGAAGTTGAAGCTTTGGTTCAAAAACTAATTGACGAAGATAAGGGTCGTCAGAACGCGATTCTGGATTTAGCCTTGCAATTTGAAAATTCATGCACAGCTAAAGACGATCTTAGAAATGCTTACGAGAAATGTACTGACATTTTACAAGAGAGTCGTGCTTTGATCGACACTTTCTTAAAAGAAGGTTCTGATAAAAATTACGAGCTGAATCTTTCTATGTATGAAAAGGAGACAAAACTAGAAAAACAAATGGATGCTAAGTTAGCTTGGCTACTGGAAAAATACTACTGCCGCTCACAAACCCATATTGGTGATGTATACCTTACTGCGGAAGAGTTACATCAACTACATCTAGATGAAGAAGCCTTAAGAGAAACACTAGAAGAACAAGCAATGGATGAAAAGGCACGGGAGGAGAAGATTAGACAAAAACAAGCTGATGATGATGAATTCTTTTTGGAATTTGAGGTGATGAGAATTGATTCAGATTACGAGTCATCAGATTAATAAACTAGAAACTATTTTAGTGTAATGTTTTAAATGTTGTTTTAATTTAATGTTTTAAATAAAGTATTGTATTTTAAATTATGTTATTATATTTTCAAATTTTGAATTCCAACGGCTAGTTTTTCATTGTAAACACCCTCACCATCTCCTCATTATATTACACAACTTCTTATCCAACTATCCAAATGGATTCCAATTTCACTAACGAAAATGATCCATGGGAATACAGTCTTGATATAGACGATTCTGATATCCATTTAACACCTGTTGTGCGTTCGTCTAGTAGCGCACGTGTTGAACCATCTTCCTCAACCCCAAATCCAGTTAGGATAATACCCGGTCCTGCAGGTACCGTTCAGCTCTCTAGTAACACATGTTTTGAACCATCTTCCTCAACCCCTAATCCAGGTAGGATAATACCCGCTCCTGCGGGGTCCTTGGTTCAGCAAGCCCAAGCAGCTTAAAGAAAAGTTTTTATTCTTGATTCAGATGGGAGCTTAAAATGTCGACACAAAAATATATGCATGAAAGTTTAGTTGAGTAAGTGGGTGATAGATGATGATTATAAAAAAAAACTTAGTGGTGGCGTGGAAATAGCGCCACAAATATGTGAATTGTCCGAATAGATATCTACTGGTGGCACTCTTATTGTAGAACTGGTGTGGTTTGGGATTTCAAGATGGTCTACGTTTGTTGGTAGTGGGAATATATATGGAAACTTTGGTAAGATGTAGCGATTTAGTTGCTAGACTCAAAAAATTGATGGAAAAATGAATTGTTATGACACTTTTGAATTTTTAGAAACTTTAAGAAAAAGTCCAGCATCCTATAGCGTACTATCAAATAAATGTGGACAATGAAGGAAAAAAAATTATTAATGACTCCCTTTTTGGGCGAAATTGATAATAAACTTACAAAAGTAGAATGGAATTGTAAGTATTCACGAGGGTAAAGAATGTTTTACTGGAGATAGAGTAAGCTTTCTTATTATTTTGTAACATGAAACTGCTCGTGAGTAAGCACTGTTGTGAGGATTTGATTTAATGTATCTTTTATGAGCTAGCAGATAAGAATTTTGTGTTTTTGGCATGTACAGTAGGAAGAAACTAGTAATAAGGTATTCAGTGCTGTCCTAGAGAGTGTGCATCCTGGGATGGTGGTTTAATGGGAGTTTATAGTTTGAATTCAAGGGTATAAGTTCTGCATTATGCTACTTGCATATGTTATGATATTATTTACATTGGATTTTGCAGGCGGGGCCTAGCACGATCGCGGAGGCATTGATTAGAGGCCTCTTTTGTTCCAATCCTCAATGACTATATTCCAGGACATGTATCTTTATTCTACATCTCTATATTCTAACGATTGTTACTCTACATATTCTAAAGAATGTCAGACTCTTCATATTTAGGACTTGGGATTTTTCCTGTTTTTGAATCGACCAGTTTAGGTCGAATACCCAACCAAAAGGTTGACTCATGATCCTGCGATTGCCACCTTGTTATTCCGAAGTTTAATCAGTTGTATAAACTATTTCGTAAAATATATCCAATTGAACAAACAGGAAAAGGGGAAAGGTCCATATGTGGCGGAAATGGAGCTAATGAACAAAGACAAACCCATAGCATCTATAATTGAATCGTATTTTGACAAAACAAAACTGGATTATACCTGAATTAGTATGATAACTGTTGTTGGTTCTATCAAGACCATGAGAATCCTCCTAAATGCAACAAATGATCCATCACCAGCTCTATCCTCCATTCTTAACCAGGTACCAGAATTGATACACAGTTTTCTGAAATGAAGATTGGTTTCAAAGGACAATCGAGTGTGTTCACCAGAAGCCCACAGGAGACAGCTCGGATTGTGGCTGGATGGTTCAGCACAAATACAGACGAGCTCAATAAAATGTGTGAAACGCCCTCAAGTTAGCTCAACCAGAGGCACTGTTTGACGTAGTGAGGGATCCATGACTTGGTTGATCAACGTGGGCCCCTGGCTGACGTGCCATATGTTTTAACGCAATCGTTTTGAAGTATAATTTAGCAAAATGTATTAAACTATAGAGATATTATTACCTACCCATTCTTTAAGCTCGAAGAAGCTTTCGTGTGTCTGGATCTTAGAGGCTGCTTTAGAACTTTTTAAGAAGTTGGCGTGCGACTTTTTAGTTATGATCGTAGTTGAAATTGTCTAAAAGGCGATTTGGAATTCTAAAACTTTAGTCTGTTTGTTTTCATTCTTTATTGTGTGGGTCAGAACGTTGGATTATGTAACTAATGTAAATATTGGGTGTTGTTTTCTTGATCAAATTCTATGCAGTTCTTTTAGTTTTGCTTCCAAATAATGTGATAATAAATGCCACCTAGGAAACATTGCTACCTCCTCCTTCAGCTGTGTTTTTTGCTATTGTTGTGTTCTTATTGTCCCTATCACAATACTGAAACTGTAAACTCACTTATGCAAAGACAATTTCATTTACCTTCGTTACTCTGTTACGAGGTTAAAAGTTTTGACGTCGGTAAACTTGACATTTGTTATGGAAACCTTCTATGGTTGTGCTTTTGTCTGAAAAGAAAGAACTTTAATGTAATTCTTTGATGTCGGTTCTTTTATGCTGCAAGCACCCTGTACATTTAATCGGTTGTGACCTCATTAGTACTTGATAAAAAAAGATCGATAGATTAGACATGAACCGCATACTCGTGGACTCAAAGACCGTTCCTTTATTATTCCTTGGATACTCACAAGACAAGGAAGCCCATCGCCCGGGCAAAAATAAATAATTACCAAAAAAAAGAGAAATTACCAAAAAAAAGAGAGGTAAAATCTACACCGTCCTCGCTACAAAATATCAATCTCAAACAGTTAGGGAAGGGAACGTTCGTACTACCTATAAAATAAAAATAAAAAAAAAATGCAAGGGGGGGGGGGGGGGGGGGGGCCGTTCGTCCTTGTGGTTTGCGTTGACCGCAGCCTATGGTCCTTTGACCGAAAAAAATGCACCATCCGTCCTTAAGTGGGAAACGTTTTCTGTCGTTGGTCCCTCCATCGAACAGACCCCACTAACAATTGTTAAATACACTCATGCGATACCCTCGTGAAGGTAGTTTCGTCTTTTTACTCTCTCTCTTTAATCCATCTTCTCCATTTATCCTTCTTACACCATCTCCATCCTTCAAAGTCAACAACCTCCATCCCTCAAAGTCAACAACCACTTATCCAATTAAAAAATCGTAACAGATTCACATCTTAAAACAATTCTTTCACAATCCACTTTTCTTGTTACCAACAATTCTCTCAAACTAAAATATGAAAGTAAAACACAATAATCTTTTTAGGGAAAACACCCATTTTCACCATCTTGAAAAACAAAGTTCTTTCATATTCATCTTCAAGTTTTGTTAAACTCACTTGATTTTATCATCATAATTGTTTTAAACTTATTCAAAACTATGGAAGTAGAACACAATCTAGTAAGCTATAATCTTTTTATGACTATCAAGCTAATCCGCCTCCACGCACACCCGCACCACCCCCACAACTGATCCACCACCGTCACCATCGTTGTTCCATAAACTTAGGCGTCGATCTAAACATATAAGAAGATATCTTTATAATAAATCAAACACTAAAATACCAAAAAATTCTTGAAACTCACCCAAAATCACTCATCAATAAAAACCCAATCATCCAAACGCACCCGACCCGCATACCTTACATTTTGTATTTAAATAATATCATGTTTCTTTGAAGAAATGGATGATCTTTTCTTGTGGCTTGGGTTCTCTGTCTTGCAACAAATCTTAGTGTAGTCATCGTTTCTAAAAAATAATTAGGAGAAATGAAATAAAATGGATATAGATAGCCGAGTGTGTAAACTGTGCATATATGTAATGAATTAATTTATTAGAAATGAAATAAAATGTAGTTATTGTAATGTGATGTTGAAGATGGGTTCTTGATATTTATTTTCTTGTATCTAGCTCGTTTGACCAAGGGTTTGTAGTAGTAGTACTCCGTATTATTTTTGTTTGGTTTGACTGAAATGGGATATGAAAAATCGTTGGTTTGTTTACTTATGTTAACACTTTATAGTTTGTTGAGTAATTAGGACAGAGGGTGGTTAGTCTTCTTGGTTTATTTGTTGTTGAATGTAGAACAGTTAGTGTTTGTGGGTTTTGGTACAGTGTGATAAATGAGCAGTGTTCATGGGTTTTGATTATGTGTTTCAGTTAATGAAAATGGGGTATTGGTGTTGTGGGTTTTGATATTGTGTTTTGGGGTGTTGATTTTGAATTTGAATTCAAAACCATACGCAAATATTTTTTCAAACACATTTCACCACACAAAACGAGCTAAGACTGCACACAGTTCCGACAAACGATAAATACATAACCAAGTCAAAAACAACCCCGTCGCAGCACACATTATCGCACAAAACGACTAGCTCAAACCAAACTGAAAAAGGCCCGCAGTAACACGCGGGCATCAAGGTTATCATATCATAACATATCCATAATAAATTAAAATGAAACCAAAAAACATTATTTATAAGTGGGGACTTAAATAGACCATTAGAAAAGCCCAACCACGAGGCCCAACTGTATTAACTAATACTTATTAAATACGAGGTCGTAAGTGAAGTAATATAACCCACCTCAACCTCTTGTAAACCCTAATAATTATTTCTACCATGAAAGAGGCTGCTATGGAAAACCTCGAGGGAATGGAAAAACATTGTTCTCTTTTCACTACTATTGTTAGAGGTTTACATGACCCGTATGAAACTGAACTGAAAAGCCTTGAAACTAAACTGGGTGACTTGCTGAAGAAACAGGGTGAATTGGACCAGGAAATTGCTGCTGAATCTGCTAAAATAAAAGAAGGTAATAAACTGGTGAAATCGTTGATAAAGAAATACGGAGTCGACGCTAAAAATATTAAAGCTACGACGGAAAATGTCAGAGCTGACACGGGAAACAGATTCCCGAATTAGGTAAATTTCGGACTAATTACATCTGAATATCCACTTTTTTTTGGTAAAATTCTTTCAATTTGGGTATGTAAATAAACTTAGATCTCAAGTTACCAACACCAACATAAAAAATGCAAAAACAAACTTATAAAAGAACCGGTTGACCCGGGAACCGGAGTAGTGGCCGATTCGTTGTAAGCCGGGTTTTGCAAAAATTCAATCGGTTTTGAGGACCCGGGTTGTTTTATTGAACCATAAGCTTCATAACCTTGTTACTTGTTAGGCATCAACTGATTGCAGTTTATTTTTCTTGTACGCTAGTGTAGATGATGTTGTGGTGGTGGTATATGTGTGTGTGGGTTGTTTAGCGAGTTTTTGTTCCTTAAGATTTAAAGGAAATGTGAAAAAGATATATAAACATTGGTTTGAGGTGATAATGGTTAATCATAGGGGTGGCAATAGGGTCATGTTCGGGTTCGCTTGTTCGGGTTTGCAGTTTATTATAACCTCTACTCATACACGACCCTATTATTGATCGTGTCAAGAAACTCAACCCTAACCCAAACTTCTTGACAAAAATATGTTTAAACTTTCATACTTTTCTATAAACACCTTTGAAACATACATCCAAACATTAACCAAACAAAATAAACATGATCACTTAAAACAACATAACAATTGCCTAAACTTTGATCTTTGACAAAACAACAAAACAATAATATTTTAATCAAAAATACATGAAAAAGTAGTGTCGTTATTTCAAAAATGATTTTTCAACGAAATAAAATTTCATCTTCTTTTTTATGTAATGTTGCTGCATTTTTTAAATTTCTTCCAAACTCTTGACATGAAAACGTTTCTTTTCTCCTACATATGCCTAGAGTAAACATACCTACATAATGTCATTTTAAAATCTTGCATATTATATCGTAAATTGATGAATACATTGAGTGTCTTGTGTAAATAAGGCCTAGCTACAATAGGTTTCCCCCTACCGCACTGACTGAATCAGCTATCGAAACCGTATATATTTGAAAACTGTTTCAAATGTAAATAAGGAAGAGTGCAAGACTGATATGTAATCGTGTAACATATACTTCTATATTTTTTCTTCGGTGAGTGTTTATAATGAGAGTAGAAAATTGATTATGATTTTTACTTTAGTAGGGATGACAAATGCAACAACGCTTGCTGTTGGATGATTGAAGGGTCGCAGTCTGGTAATGATTGAGAGCGTAAGAGTGCAGACTTTCATGAAGTTGAAGATCTAGGTGGGTAGATTTCGCTGTTGTGGTAATGTGATTCAAATAGTATGTGGCAGGGCGATGGAGTGCTAATCTAAGTACATAGGTGTTGATGCGCGTATGTGATGTACAATGGAAAGATCTAAGAGTTTGTGCTGTGTTTTGTCGAAGATGGAATGATTGTTTTGGAATGATAATGGCCTCTTTAGCTCCTTTTTAGTCTATGTGTTAGCGGTAAGAGTCATTAGGTGCGAACTGATCCAGACTGGAAAACCTAAATCACAGAATAATTTAATTGCTTCTTGAAGTTGTAGCTAATGTTTGGTACATTAACGTAGACCTGCAGAAACCGGATTTCTGGCAAACAGGTCCGGATTCAAAACCGGATCGAGTCAATAAGTCACCGAACCGGTTTGGTTTGAAGCTGGTTTTGGGATAGAAAATATCAAACCGATACTAACCGGTTTAAGGCAAACCGGTTCACCAAACCATTTTTTTATGTGTGTGTAATGCTGGGGGGTAGTGCACTAGTGTGTACTGGGCAAGAAAAAAAAGGGGGGTGGGGGGTTTGGCTGTGCAAACAAAACAAAAAAAAATCCAAGTTTTTTCAAACAATTAAACTTTAGTAACAAAACATATTTAAACATCGAATTGTTTCTTGAATACATCAAAGGAATTCATCGTCTTCGTCAAACATTAAAGGATACATCTAATAACTTTAACGGAATAACATAAATAACGTCTTCGTCTTCGTTGCGAAATTCGTTTTCTTCATTTAGCTCTTGTGTTGTAAGAGGTACGAACAAACCCATTGCTATTTCTTCCGCGTGTATTTCTTCTTCACTCCATGTCACCTTCGAGTGGCGATATACTATGAATCATTTATATGTTATCGAGATGGTCTTTCAAACAAATGCAAACTTCAAACGCCAACGGATTGAGTTTTGTTTGATATAACCCTCCCACTAACCGAAAAGGCGGATTCTGGAGCTACCGTTAGTAGGTCAGGGCCATGCTCTATAAAATAAAAAAAAAAAAAAAAAAAAAAAAAAAAAAAAAAAAAAAAAAAAAAAAAAAAAAAAAAAAAAAAAAAAAAAAAAAAAAAAAAAAAAATAAAAAAAAAAAAAAAAAAAGAGAAAAAAAGAACCGAAAATCGGATTCCCGTTCTTCCCACCAAGACAAAACATCCAAATTCTCAAACTCTTAAATAGTAAGTTGAGACAAAAAATCGGATCCTTGATACCTTCTGAGCTCGCTACTAGTGGTGTTACCTCAAGATCGTTTTGAATTTTCACTTCTTAAAACATTATATAGTCGAATGTTTTTGTCACCACCAATACCATGAGAACTCGAACCCGCATCTTGATACATACTTATAACATCATATTTAGGGATGAGCATCGGTACCAGAAAAACGGTACGGTACCAATTCTCACTACCCGGTACAGTACCGGTACCATAAAGTTTGCTCAAAAAAACGGTACCACTAAAAGTCGGTACGGTACCAAAACGGGAAATCCCGATTTAGTACCGGAATAAAGTGAGGCTTAGCTTTTTTTACTAAACTCATAATTTAAGCACTCCTACATCCGTTCCATGCATAACTAACGTTAAAAATATTATCTTATGCTTATTTTCTATGATGAGCATCAAGAAAAATGAATGCTTATATATACGAAAAGTTGTATGTCATTTTTACACATGATTTAACCCATTTATATTGGACTTGAGACTAAGCACATATTGAGACGCTAGAAAGTACATGTCCATGCCACATGGTGTGTAATCTTGGACCCGGAACTAATTAAGCACATTGTTGTCAAAAGTATTTATGATGTTAAAAAATTTTGGTTGATCTACTTTTGTGGTTTAGTAAGCCAACTGGAAATGAACAGACTGTGAGTTATATGCAACTTTGGCATACTTGTGTTGGTCCTCTAACCACTTCACTAAACAAAGAAAATGTGGTTTTATATTTTCCACAAGGACAGTTAAAGAAAATTGCATCTCATTTATAACGACTAATCACTGTGGTAGATTTATATAGATAAACGGTACTGGTTTTGGTATAGTACCGGTTTCCCGAACCCGGTACCGGTACCGATATACCCTTTGGTTTCAGGATCGGGACTACATATTTTGAGCGGGAAAAAATACGATACCTCGAAAACGGTGCCGGTACGGTACCAAAATGGTACCGTGCTCATCCCTGTCATGTTTACCCATTTTATAATATAAATCATTTCAAATTAGATTTATATCGTTAATATTACCATTGTACCTTTAATAAAAATAATAATAATTCATTTTTACATGCATACGCTTGTCTCAAGTGTTGCAATTGTTTGCTTGAAGATACTTTTTTTTTTAACGGCGACTTTTATTAAGAAAAACTAGCAAGGGGCTAGAAATTACAAAGAAATAAGAGACGAGTTTTTATACCAATCGTCCCAGCTAAACAAACTATTGCATCTATACCGACACCAGTAATAAGAACTACAAATAATCTCATCAAAAAACGTCTCCTTAGATTTGGATTTGGGCTTGGCCTCGAACATCTTCTTATTACGAAAATTCCATAGAAGCCACCACATCACAAAATAAATACCTTGGAACATGCTTTTATTCTTCTTCGGCAGTTTTACATTATCGATCCAAGACCTCCATTCTCCGTAAGAGTTAATATCCATAAAAGGCACGTCCCACCACCGATTTATTAATTTAGAAATCTTCTTTGCCGTGTTACAAGCGAAGAACAAATGATCATTGGTTTCAATCCCGACATCACAATTCACACAAGATAGAGACTCAATATCTATACCACGTCTGGAAATGTTAAATCTAGTAGGTAAGGAGTTCGTCATTACCTTCCAAGCGAAGGTGTTCACTTTGTTGGGAACATATCGAATCCACCTAGTCTTTAGATCACCTTTCGGAAGTAATCGCGAATCTATCATGTTTCTTGACGAAGCCACGGTATAACCACCAGAATTGTTCAATGTCCAAGACCATGAATCAGGAGACTGAGTAAGCACCACAGGGTTAATCACTTTCGCTAACTCTTCAACTTGAGTGAGTTCCAGCCCTCCTCTCGGATGTCTACGAAACGAATGGTAAAGACTAGGATGCGCAAGTTTTTGACCTACTGTAATTTGTTTGCTGTTTTCGAGAGCATACGCTCTAGGGAATCTATTCTTAAGCTTGCCCCCATCCACACCACACATCATCAGGAATAAAGTCGAAAGTCATTCCAAGTTTTTTTTATGAACAAAAGCAGGGTTAATACCTTTCGCTCAAGTCCCTCCTAACCTCTTTAAAATATTTATCCACATGTATTAGCTATTTTACCCGAAATATCAACACATATTTCCTATTGGCTCGTGTATAGGCCTTGATAACACTGAGACCAAAGCGTAGGCTTCATGGGCTCTTATTTTTAAAATATCTCCAAACCCTTTATAAATATCAATCCGTTCTATTAAGAGCATAAAGACTAATAAATACCTAGACCACCTGTTTTCCAAATGACATAAGATGTTTAAAAGATGTCAAGAATTTTATATCAATTTTCAAGGATACACATTTGTCATTGGAACAGTTTCGATATACTTTCGTTTTTCCATCTCCAATTCCATTCAATCTAATCTAAAAACATGACACTTAATCTTGACATGTATGTGTATACAATGTTGTATATATCCCAGGAAAATTACCATTCTGTAACTATGTGGAATCATGACCAAATTATCCTGTAATTATTACTAGTATATAGGTTAAGGATGTGTTTTGAAAGTATTTTTTTTATTAAAAAAAAAACATATATACTAAAAGATTTAAGTTCATTTGGATACCAAATTTAGCTTGGATATCGGGAGACTCATCCCCACCCTCCATCTCCATATCATCCGACGAAGGAGATTAAATCTCCAATTTACACTACAGGGGTATCTTGGTCATTTCAGTTCACTATTTAATTTTTTTTAACAAACATTCATTTAACACACACACAACAAAAAGCGTGTTTTTTCTCTCTCTACCAACAACATGATAAATTAGTAGTATGTTACGATCTCGATCCGATCTTACGATCTCGATCTTGCAAAGACAAAAACGATCCCAAGTGGGATCGCGATCTTGACAGCCTTATAGTATATGTATTAATTAATATTAATATTTCCATTATTCCATCTTTACTTTGAGTGGTTACTTCTATACTCGTTGTCATTGAGAACTTTGGTTAAATTTATGGTATTTAAATTCGTTTGATAGACTAAAAATAACAAGAAGATCATTGATTTATGTGATGCTTATGATTTTTTTTTATTTCTTTCGGGAGTTTCCAATTCTTCCATATTTTTACCATAAGATAATCTGAAGTGCCTTGACGTACTCTCTCGTAGGACGATATAACTTTCTGCTTAACATACAAATTGGACTTGATACCTTTAATAGTAAAAACTAACTTCGGTAAAGATGGTGAAATTGGTTGTCCTCGTTGGTGAATAGAACATGCATCAGGAAATATGTTACAGTAAAATAATGATTTGCAACATGGAAAAAGATAATTAATTTTGATGATCCCTTCATACGTAATCGTGATTTACGACGGTGGTGAGTGAGATTAGTGGTGGAGGCGGTGCTTGGTAGTGATGGTGGTGAGGAGGCGGTGCTAGTTATGGCGGTGGGTAGGCTTGGTGATGGCGACGATGATTGACGGTAATGGTTAGCGGGCGTGTTGAACATATAAAATATAAAGTTAACGGTATTGTTAAAGTATTTTAACGCGAAAATACCCAAAATTGGTACAATGAAGGTCATGTTCGATACCTTATTCTATGCAAGAAAAAAATAAGGTTCAATACCTTTTTGTGCCATCTTGCCCATTAATAAAAATTTGGAATTTATATTAGTTTTCAATACAGATTTGACTCCATGATTTGATTTATTTTTTTTCAATTTTGATGTATCTGATTGAAAAACATATTCATTATTTCAAACTGGTAGGTCCTAGTACGATGCCTATATATACAAGAAAGATTTCAACTACTTTAACCTATGTGGGAATAATACTTTAACCTACGGTGAGTTGATATATAGTTTTGTTACATGTATGAGCTCGGTGTTCATGTTATTTGGCTAGCCATTTGTCATTGTTTTTAACAAATGGTTACGCCATAGCGCACCGGCCAAATGCGTCATTCGTCCCTTAGCTATTAGTATTTTTTTTGAGTGAGTGGAGTATTTTTATGGGCAATCGTGTCTACTCCGAGGAGAAAGATGAAGTGGGACGACAGAAGTAGCAACTCTTAGAAAAGCTCTCTTACACGACGGATGATACTGTTAAAAAAGGCCATTGGCCCATTTTAGTTTTTTAGGCTTATCTCAAATAGTACTTACATATTCATAAGTATAATTTTATTTCTATCCTAAAATTATTGTTCAGCTTTCTTTTTTAAGTTGTTCCAAAATAATTATTCACTTTTAAAAATATTAGTTGAATTTGTTTAAGTTTTTCATATTTCTCTTAGTTTAAATTGGTTTTGACTCATAATACAAAAGAGAAACACTAATAATTATCAAGGGTAAACTTGTATTTTTTTTTGCTATGTTGAAATCAAAGCTGTAACTAATGAGTATTTTTTTAAATTGCTGTATTTATTATCTGTGGACAATAATTTTGGAACGGGGGAAGTAACAAACAAACAAAAAATATCTATCAAAAGTCTTGATTCTTTTTATCAAAATATTTACTTTTATTTTTGTTTTCTTAGAGTGCTGGATACAGTAGTGTCGTTTGCAAAAAAAATTAGTATAAAAAGTCGGTTCCAATGTTCAGCAAAAAAATCACAACCGGGTACCTGAAACCCTTTGGCAAAACATTTTGGAGGTATCCGGTGGGGCACTATAATTTCTGGTGCCGTGGGCCATTTCTTTTTTCATTTACATTAAAATAAAATACACATCTAAATATAAATTAAATTCATTAAAATACAAACACATCACATAAAAATAAGAATAAATTACATGTTTCGTATCTATTTGATTTTAATTACATCGATAATCCCTATTTTATCAAACATGTTTCATTGATAGTCCATATTATAGAAAATAAGTACTATCCGTGTAAACAATTTCAAACAATTTTATTACACAGTTGGTCCATATTTTAACAAAATAGGAACCATCAATGCAATTAGTTTGAAAATTAGGAACGATTGGTGTAATTAAACTCAAATAGGGACTAAAAAAGTTGGTATTTGGTATAATATCATAGGGACGAAACGTTGATATTTTATTCTAATAATAAAAAAGCAGAGTACGTAAACAGAAATAAAAATTACAAAACTAGTGATTTTTCCATAAATGCTCCATTAAGGTATGTCTCGTAGATACGTTGATGCATTTTTCTATCTCGAATTTCTTTTGTTTTCCTAACATGTAAATCGCATCTTTCGACCCAGGTTCGTTGAATGTTCGGCTCTGGACTAACGAACAAATCTCTTATGTTCACTTCAAATCCTTCGTCGTCCAATATCATGTTATGTAATATTATACAACAATACATGATTCTTTTCAGCGCGTTGATTTCGGTAAACACGAGGGGGTTTTCGTATAATTTCAATACGACTTTGTAGGGACTCGAAAGCTCGTTAATATTCTTTTCTTGAACTTCTCTTGTAACTCTTTTAAACTTCAAGGTTTTTTTATTCCCTTAGTAAAGAAACGTTTTTTGACAAACGTTAGTCCATTGCTGGATAAATACCGTCGGCTAACCTATGTGGGAATTAATAGATCCCAGGAAAATTACACTTCTGTAACCTATGTGGGAATTAATGCCAAATTATCCTGTAATTATTACTAGTATATAGGTTAATGATGTGTTTTGAAAGTATATTTTTAGTTTAATAAAAAAACATACTATACTAAAAGTATTTAAAGTTCATTTGGTATACAAAACTTACCTTGGAATATCGAGGGACTCATCCCCACCCTCCATCTCCATATCATCCGACGAAGGAGATTAAATCACCAATTTACACTACAGGGGTATCTTGGTCATTTCAGTCCACTATTTAAATATTTTTTTCTTTAACAAACATTCATTTAACACACACACACAAAAAGCCTGTTTTTTCTCTCTCTACCAACGTTAATTGATAAATTGGTAGTATCTTACGATCTCGATCTTGCAAAGACAAAAACGATCCCAAGTGGGATCGCGATCTTAACAGCCTTAGCTTATAGTATATGTATTAATTAATATTAATATTTCCATTATTCCATCTTTACTTTGAGTGGTTACTTTATGCATGATTGAACTCTAAAATGTTAAAGAGCTTAAACGAAAAACTAAATACTGTATAAGATGTGGCTCATAGAAACCATCTTTAAGGGTGCCATTTTTTAATTGACACATATTAAAAAAGGGCAAATGACACAAAAATGCACTCAACTTAATAGTCATTTCCAATCAAGGTATTACAGTTTTTTTCTTGCATAAAAAAGCGCTCAACTTATTATTTTGGCCGATTTGGGTATTTTTGTTAAACATTTAACGATCATTCGTTAAGTTTTACAGTTCAAGTCCACCGGCCGCTACGAACACCAATCATCGTTTACCATCACCAAACTCCTCACAACTATCACTACCAAGCAACGTTTAGTTTAAAAACTTAAAATACAAAAACCATTGATGTAGCAACTGTTTAAATGTTTGTTTGTCATTGAGGAAACTTGGTTAAAAAATTTCTGGTTTTTTTTAAATCGTTTGTTAGACTAAAATACAAAAACAATTGAATTAAGTGAAGCTATGATTTTTTTATTTCTATAGGTGTTTCAATTCTTCATATTTTTACATAAGTTAAAATCTGAAGTGACTGGACGTACTCTCTCGTCCTAGGAGATATATCTTCTGCTTAACATACAAATAGGACTTGATTCCCTTTAATAGTAAAAACAAGGGGTTGATTGCCCGCGCGATGCTGCGGTGGCCGGGGCGTAATTTTTTTTGCTTGGTTTATTTTTCGGTCTCATTTTCTTTAACTTTGTTTTTTTTTTATATGGGTTTATTTCGTTGGGCTCATGTTTAAAAGGTTTTTTGGTTTTTTTTTTTTTGCTATTTGGGTTTTTTTTTTAATATAATTTTATGAGATTTGGGTAAATATGTGTTAAGCATGATACGCGTGGCATTAATTGATGCGAGGCGTTAAGTTTTTTTTATTTTTTTATTTTGTGCGGGTTTATTTTTCCGATCTCATGTTTAATAGTTTGTTTTTTATATGGGCTTATGTGTTAGGATTTATGTAGTGGTATTTGTTTCGAATCTGAATAAATCAGTACTTTTGTAATATTTTTTCCTCTATTTTGTGCCGAACAATTTTTTTTTTTTTAATTGGGCGGGTTTTTTTCGTCTCATGTTTATTAGTTTCGTTTTTTATATGGGCTATGTGTTTCGGTCTGTGCATGTCGCGGATTATTTTTTGTATATGATAAATAAGTACTTTTATAATTTGTTTCATTATTTGGTGCCGAGCAATTTTTTTTTTTTTAAATTGCTATAGTTTTTAAAAATAAAAAAAAACCAAAAAAAAAAATAAAAAAAAAAATTGTTCAAATGAGGCCGACCGAAATGGGAGACCAATGGGCCGGTTACTGTTGCAACAACGTCCAATCGACGTAGTTTTACTCATTCTGTGGGTTGGTTCATTTTTTTTAAGCATAGTTGCGAGGCAGTATTATTTTTTATTTTTTTTATTTTGTTGTGGGTTTTATTTTCTTCAGACACATGTTAATAGTTTGTTATTTTTTTCTATATGGGCTTATGTGTGGTGGCTCATGTTTAAAGGTTTTTTTTTTTTGGCTATACGGGGGTTTTTTTTATATTAACATTTTCTGGGAACTATAGGTTATTTTATTGATTATGTGTGAGTTTATTTTTTTCCGGTCTCATATTTTATAGTGCGGGTTAATTTTGCGGTTAAAATTTTATTTTTATTTTTTCTATTTTTTACTTGTGCGGGTCTTTTTTTTCGGTTCATGTTTTAATATTTTGTTTTGTTTTATATGGGCTTATGTGTGGGGCCTCACGTCGGCGAGTATTTTTTTATTGTATAACTCAATATTTTTGTTTTTTTTTTCTATTTTATGCCGAGCGGTTTTTTTACAATGCCTACAAAAAAAAAAAAAAAAAACCAAATGGGGCCGGCCATTGGGCGGGTACTGTAGCACGGCCCGTTGGTACTGTAGCACGCTGCCAAATACCCGGCAAGCGTTATCACTAAAATATTTCGTATATTGATATAACTAACTTTGTGAAATGGATTTGTCCCTCGTTGGTGATAGAACATGCATCAGGAAATATGTTACAGTAAAATAATGAATTGCAACATGGAAAAAGATAATTAATTTTGATGATCCCTTCATACGTAATCGTGATTTACGACGGTGGTGAGTGAGATTAGTGATGGAGGCGGTGCTTGGTAGTGACGGTGGTGAGGAGGCGGTGCTAGTTATGGCGGTGGGTAGGTTTGGTGATGGCGACGATGATTGACGGTAATGGTAGCGGCGGTGAACATAAAATGTAAAAGTTAACAGATGATTGTTAAATATTTAACGAAAATACCCAAATTGGTAATGAAGATAGAGTGCGATACCTCTTTATGCCAAGGACAAAAAAATAAGATACCTTTATTGGAAATAACCCTTAAGTTCAATACCTTTTTGTGCCATTTGTCCATTAAAAAAAATTGGAATTTATATTAGTTTTCAAATACAGATTTGACACCAAGATTTGATTTTTTTTGTTCCACAATATTGATGCTAATCTGATTTGAAAACATAACATTATTCTCAACTGGTTGGTCTTAGTACGATGCACTATATATCCAAGAAAGATTTCACTACTTTAACCTATGTGGGAATAATACTTTAACCTACGGTGAGTTGATATATAGTTTTGTTACATGTATGAGCTCGGTGTTCATGTTATTTGGCTAGCCATTTGTCATTGTTTTTAACAAATGGTTACGCCATTAGCGCACGCGACACTAAGCGGCATTAGTCCCTTAGTTATTGTATTTTTTTGAGTGAGTGGAGTATTTTTATGGGACTCGTATTACTAAGAGAAAGATGAAGTGACGCCGAGATAACAAACAAATAACACGTTATTCGTCTCAATGACCTAACACTCTTAGAAAAGCTCTCTTACACGACGGATGATACTGTTAAAAAAGGCCATTGGCCCATTTTAGTTTTTTAGGCTTATCTCAAATAGTACTTACATATTCATAAGTATAATTTTATTTCTATCCCAAAATTATTGTTCAGCTTTCTTTTTTAAATTGTTCCAAAATAATTATTCACTTTTAAAAATATTAGTTGAATTTGTTTAAGTTTATCATATTGCCCTTAGTTTAAATTGGTATTGACAAACACAAAAGAAAACACTAAAAAATTATCAAAGGGTAAAACTGTCATTTTTTTGCTCTTGTAAAAATCAAAGCTGTAACTAATGCATTTTTCTTAAACTGTGTATTTATTATCTGTGGACAATAATTTTGGAACGGAGGAAGTAACAAACAAACAAAAAATATCTATCAAAAGTCTTGATTCTTTTTATCAAAATATTTACTTTTATTTTTGTTTTCTTAGCGTGCTGGGTATAGTAGTGTCGTTTGCAAAAATAGCTAAAAAGTGGTTCCATGTCAGCAAAAATCACAACGGTACCAGAAACCCTTTGGCACCACATTTTGGCAGGTATCCGTTGGCACCATAAATGTGGTGCCGTTGGCCATTTTTTTTTCATTTACATAAAAATAAAAACACACAATATAACTAAAATTAAATTCATTAAAATAAAAACACATTACATAAAAATAAGAATAAATTACACGTTTCGTCCCTATGGTTTACCCAGATTACATGTTTCGTCTCTATTTGATTTTAATTACATCGATAATCCCTATTTTATCAAACATGTTTCATTGATAGTCTTTATTATGAAAAATAGGTACTATCCGTGTAACACATTTCAAACAATTTTATTACACAGTTGGTCCATATTTTAACAAAATAGGAACCATCAATGCAATTAGTTTGAAAATTAGGGACGATTGGTGTAATTAAACTCAAATAGGGACTAAAAGTGTTATTTGGTATAAATCATAGGGACGAAACGTGTAATTTATTCTAAAAATAAAAAACATAGTACGTAAACAAGAAATAAAAATTACAAACTACTGATTATTCCATAAATGCTCCATAAGGTCATGTCGAAGATCGATGTGCATTTTTCTATCTCGAATTTCTTTTGTTTTCCTAACATGTAAATCGCATCTTTCGACCCAGGTTCGTTGAATGTTCGGCTCTGGACTAACGAACAAATCTCTTATGTTCACTTCAAATCCTTAGTCGTCCAATATCATGTTATGTATAATATTATATGACAAAAAATGCATTTTTTTCTGCGCGTTGATTTTGGTATTCCACGAAGCGGGTTGGAGTATATTTCCATCGACCTTGTAGGACTCACGAAAGCTCTGTTCAATATCTTTTTCCTTGATAGCCAACAATGAACGCGAAAACTCCTCAACTGATTTACTTTATACTTAAGGTTTTGAGTTTTAATTAATTTTATGTGATTGTAGTTATTTTTTTTTTACTTTTCATTGTCTATTATGGTTTAGTTTTGAGTTGATTTATATTTTGATTTTGTAATTAGGGTTATGTCATATGATTTTGATGAAATAGGGTAGTGTGAGAAATTTGGGGGGTTTTTTTTGTGGTTAAGATTACTGATGCTGCTTCTGCTGGAGGGTTTGTCGTTTGTAGATGATAATATGTACTTATTCGTGTGAGGTTTGTTGTTACTTTTTCATATGGGAAAAAAGTATTTGGGGGGTTTTAGAAATTTATGGTCTGTAAAGTGTAATTTTTAAATAGTATATGGGGCAGACAATTTTGGTTGTTTAGGTAAAATTCTTCATCTTTAGAGTAATGAAGTAATAAAAACAAGCAGTCATTCTTAATAGAGTTGTATTTTGCATCTCTTTCAGTTAAGTTGGTTATCGGTGGTGACTTCGCTATAATTATGGTTTTGCTAGCATAGTGTAGCGCGTCTTATCATATAGCATTAGCATACTGTCATACTCATTTATGTGTCATTTTGAGAAAGATTTGCTTTGAAAACATCTTTATTCGCTCTAAATTTTTAAGTTGAATGTGTTTATGTGACACAGTGCGTGATTGAGAAAGAGAACAACTTCAAGCAGCCTGGCCACAGATACAGATCCTTCTTTACAGACATGTATCTATGTTGCATTGTTGTTTCATATTTCTGTTAAATTGCTCTCAAAATTCATAGATCACCTAACATGTTTTTCATTTTTTTAGACAAGAACGGTTCATCACCGATGCTGAAAGGGGTCGAATTATGACTGAGCTTGGAGCTCGGAAATAATCTGCGCAAAAAGACAGGTACGTATTGCAGTAAATTTTTTATATATCACACATGTGTAGCTGATTGTCATAGTTTGGCAATTGTTTTGACCGAGCGATCGTTTTAGAATGAAAAGTTAGAACCACTGACATGGGCTTTGCCCTCAATATGAGTCACTTTACGTAATTAGCTGACTTTTTTCCGGCTCATAGACTGCATAAACAATCTCCAAATATGATTGGTCATAAGCCGCATTTAAGCAATGCCAAACACCAACTAAACATCACTTAAAGAACACAGTTCAAACATGGAAGTGTTTACCATGGCAGTAATCAGCAATACCCAAGTCACCGCTCTTATTTTCGTGAAGTGGAAGGTACGGTCCCACCTTTCTGTTGAGCTCATTTGTTACTTATTATTTCTTTTTCTAGCGGTTCTAAATGAGTTGTTGTAGTAAAGTTGCCACTATTTTTTTAGGCCATCTAGTATCAAGTTGGCGATGTTCTTGAGATCCTCATTGGACAAGCCCTAAAGCAATGCATCATTAACGTTGCTAATTTCAATGCAAGACATCATTTGAAGAGTACGCTGGAAAACAACTACAAGGTTGTTTGTCTATGGGTTGGGATAGGTTTGGTTACACTGCTACGATCAGTAGTCATTTCAATTTACTCCAGCAAAGGTGGAATGGGCAGTTGGGAATTGTCGAAGGTGGAAAGAAACAAGAATGCTCCTCAGACACGGTTTCAAATATCGGTGAGCCCTGATTACCATTGGTATATGATCCTATAACTCTATTACTTGAAAGAAACATTGTTTGGGTCTGTGCTTTCGAAGTCATTCACGAACCTAAAATTAGAAATAGAACTAAATAATCCTAGAGAAAAAAGATTTTGGTCATGTGTTGTTCATTATATATAACATATATAAAGCATCAGATTAAAATTCTGCATATATTTTTAGATAAGCATAGAAAATAAAAATTCATCTTCCATGTTCTATGTGGGATTAAAGCTCATCTTTCATGTTCCTAAGACTCAATCCCGAAAAGTATTTGTTGTTTTGAAAATAATTATCCAACGGCTAGGAGATTGAAGGTGAATGCCGATGTGAATAAGACGGTATTGAAACCTTTGAACTTGCTTACTCTCTCGAGTCATGGCCTAAATTTTCTGTTTAGAATAATGGTTCCTCTATGTTTAAGACACTTATGCATCAATTATCACAAATATCATACCTGAGTGAATACTACTTTACGAGAATTTATTAGTCGGTATTTTATTTCGTTAAATTTCAAAGTCTTAAACATAGGGTCGACTATTGGCTTTATGATTTTTTTAAATCCAGACAAAGTTTTCTGGACCTAGAGGCTTACGGGTTTGGCATTAGTTGCGACATGGTTCCTGTTATGTCACGATCCGGATGAGAATAGAAGGTAATATTAGAAAACTAAAAGACATAGATGGGGTCATATATTTTGGATTTTGTATACTAGGCGCTTTGGACTTCAAAGATATGCCAAATTTAGATCTATAAAACATAATTAGATGTTGCTCATATGGTATACATGTTTTCCTAACCCGCCTGCACATTTAATCATTGAAATGTTTGATCGTTATTTGTATAGGCACTATATTAAACAAAGTTGGTTGATGTAAGCCTTCTGCTGCCAGAAGAAATTAATTGGGTGAACAACTATCACGCCAAATGTAGAGATATATTGGCATCATACCTGAATGAATCTAACAAGGCATGGCTGAACCAAGCTACTGAGCCCATTAGTGTGTACAGCAAATCCCTTTTTTGTGTTTCTCAATTAAACAAAAATAATCATGTTACTTAGTATACCTAAGAAATAAATTAGTAATTGAAACTATTGATCACATTGTGCTCATGACGCCTTACAAATTGCTTTGATTCACACGTTCCCCTTGTTGGATTAAATGGTAGTTGGATAGCAATTCACGACTAGAGGTGTGTGAGCCTATTGGGGGCACACACGAAAAAAACATTTAGAGTACATTTATACTTCACGATTTGTTTCTATGTGAACCGTTTGGACATTGAATAATCGAGACATGAACCTTATTGTGTCTTAATTTGGTGGCCGGTTTTAAGAGAAGGTTCTAGAGAGAATGTCTATATTCAATGTACTTAGGTGATAAGGGAGATATCAAGAGATAAGGAAAGGGTTTAAGGAATCACGATAAGGGTAAAAGTGTTTTGGGTAAAGCTTATCATGTTTAGGGTTAAAGGCTATTTAAAGGCCTCAATCCAATACTCCTTATGGCCGGCAATTCATAAGAATAACATACAAGTTCTTTTTTGTTTCACTCTCTTGTCCTATAACAGCGTATATAAGCCTTGTTTAGGTTTCATCATTTTCGGTTCACCTATTTACTTTCTGTCTTATTTCGGTTGATCTATATAGGATCAATCAAGTGGTGGTTTGATCCAAGGCTTGTTAAGGAGGTTCATACATACGGTTTACTTGTTCCCAAGGCGTGGGAACTATTAGATTCGATCTAGAGTGCTTGGTTTTGGTTAATCGGTTATTCTGACCTAATTCGGTTACAACCGAATTAGGCTAAACCCTAGCATCTATTTTCTGTATTTCGGTTCTCATTCTTGTGAGGGTTTTGGGATCGAATTTTCAGTAGGTTCTGGATAACAAGAGTTGTATTGGTATCGTGATGTTGACTAGCTCCGAGGTGTGCTTGTTTACGTGGTTTGTGTGAGAACTCGTAGTGGTGACCACTTAGTCACTTGTTCGTTCATTCGGTTGTAATTCTTGCGAGTGGTGACATCAAGGGGTTAGTATTCTATTTATGTTTCTTTGTTTTATGTTCCTTTATGTGTTTTATCAGTATGTTAATTATTTGTACTATACTAGATCCATATCCGCTGCGTACTCGTAAGAGTTAATGGTTAACTTGATTGTTAAATTCCAACAGTTGCATCACGAGTCAATTAGTTTGTTAAACATGTATTACATAGATGTTTACTCGCTAGGGCTGCATGAAATTGGATTATTTATTGTTTTTATTGAAAATTATGGCAACGACATGCAATCCTTGCCATAACTAAATAACCAACCTAGAATGAAAACAAACACAAATGATAAAAAGGTAGTAAGTAATAGTAGAGAGAGTATCAGCAGTTAAGTAACAGGGTAAAGTCGGGTAAAAGAAAATAGTAGTGTTGTAGGAAGGGGGTACAAAGAAAGGTTAGGATTTATTGAGTTAGTTCATAGGTATAATTAAGGTTGTAGTAGGAGTTAATGAGATATGTTATAAGTATTTGATTAAAAAATTAAATTGTTAATAAGGTGCTATGTTATCTAATTCTTGTTTTATTCGGCTGTGTAAGGACTCACGCTATTCATGTTATTGGTTGTAGTGTGGCGATCAAGGCATTTAGCAAGAAAACCTAGTGAGAGTCTTATGGTTCTCCAATTGGGGAAGGACTCTTTGAGAACTGAGGCGCTTATGTGATTTTACTGCTTTATTATATGTCGTTGGTTCCTCATTTTTTCAATCCATTTTGTAGTTGTTTTAATGCTTATTTGTGATATGCCTTGTGTTAGTCATATTTGCAAAATATTAGATTTTATGAAACTCTTAAAACGGTCTAATATTTTAAAGTAATTTAGTTGAACATGTCTAATATTACACACATTTAATTTTATTCCAGTGCGACCCCATATTATGTGTTATTTGTGAATACCGAGGTTTTTGACAAATTTATATGGAATATAAACTATGAAATTTGATTTCTTGTGAAGCTTTAGTTTTATATGCGCGAGTATGAGGTTGAATTGATCTTTAATTTTCTCCGCCCACTACATGCTTCGGCCTATGGAGGGATTATTTGGAATTTCTTGTCTTCGGATAAGTCAGGAGTACATATATTAGGGTTTGATCAATTTGTAATCCCTACCATATTTGGCATCAATAAAATAATGATTACAAAATGGGGTTTTATAACATACATAGCAAATCATTAGTCAATTGGAAGTACGGCTCACCCATTATGGACAAACTAAAAGAGAAGTTTAAGGCGGGTTGAAGTAAGATTCCCCAAATGAAGTCAGGTTTTTAATACGCTTCGCGCTGACCTGTTTCTCCGCTTCTTTGTGCGTCCTAAATGGAGCTACCGTGAACATTTGACAAAATGATTGCTATACCAAAAAGGTTAACAAAATGTTTTCTTAACTTTGTGCTACAAGTTGTTTTGCATGCTTCTTGTACACAACTTTGTCACATTTATGTGTATACCCTTATATGAAGTTTTAACGTCTATTGACAGCAAACCTAGAACACGTGCCTTCTGGATGGACTTCTCTGGTCAGTCTAAGGCCTTGCCAAACCAATGGCGAATTTTTTTTTTTTTTATTTTTTTTTTTAATAGGTCGACCTATATCAATTTTCGCACGTTCTGTTTTGGTGGACTTAAATCGAGGTATCCTGGTCAGACCTCGGACCCGAGGGCATAAGATGAGACCAAATATTGCTTTTGGACATTACTATAAGAGTTTACTAATGTCATTAGTCTCATAAACTAGAGTTGCATTTCCATGCAATTAACGCTCGTCGCTTTCCTCTTGCCATATTGTTTACACGTTTGGCAGACCTTCTGTAATAAAGTGGGAGGTCACGTTGGTTCTTGTCTTTATTGGTAATTAATTTGGGTAGTTAATTCTTAAGAATTTTATTTTCGACAATATAATATGTGAACTTTTTCACAATTGTAGATACAACTCGTCAGATAACAAATATCGGTCTTCAGGGGCTTCTTTGAGAAGCAAAAACTGACTGGACCCAACTTTATTGATTGGTATAGACCACTTAGGATTGTAATATCAATTGATGATAAGTTGAATACTAGTAGCAGCCACTTCCCTCCTGCTCCATGTAGCTCCTGCGTAGGTCAGCAAGTTGCTCTGAAATCCTTAGCAGCTCATACTGTTGGGTTTAACGGATCAAAAGAGATTGCTGGACTCATGTCATGACCATGGAGCAGGATTCACGAAATCTGGAAACATATCCATGTAATGAATGCTAAGGAGTTTAAAAAGCTTGTTTGCACAGACAAGCAGTAGGCAGGAGCTTCTACAGACTACGCGTGATTTTCACGCCTTTTTTTTTTTATAACAGGAAGAAGGCAGTCAGTTAGCCTCGTATGTATCTGAGAATGAAGGGCTTTTTTGGACTATTCTAGTGCGTTTGGGACCCCGTGACACTTGGCCTTGCTGGGAGGTTGTGAGTCTGACTTCTTATAGGTCTACGCAAGCGATTTTGACGGGTTTGTGCAGAATTACAACATGCATGCTCTGGGGAAGACTGTTAAGCGTTGATGTATGTATAAGCTCCTGGAGCAACTCTTAATTCCTGCCCAAAAAAAATCGTCCTGCTCTACATGCTATTCGAGCTGGTAAAGTCAGAATGGTAATAATGCACAAACAAACCGCAAACCCTCAAAGGCTGGAGGGGACAACAATCAAGGGATATGGGAAAACTTAAGCACGCTTTTGCTCCCAAGCCCAAGTAATTCCCCCTCAACAAGAGGGAGATCCCGCAATGGACTCAAATCTGTCATGAGAGTGGTTGAGACAGGCATTGGGAAAAGAGAATGTCATCAGTTTCTTAGCCGAGTTGCTAAGAAGAAATATGAACACAGCCTCTGGAGTGGTGGTGGTTCAGTATCTCGTTATAGAATCAATACTGTTCCATAATAGATCTTGGGAGCTATGACCACTGGTTGTTGGTACTATATTTGTAATACAACGCAGGGTTCTTAAGGGCAAGTAGGAAAACTGAAGCCGGGGGCTCTTAGCTTGTACGTGGGCAATGGTCAACGTGAAGCTGTGGAAGCTATTGGCAACTTTGATTTATCTCTCCCTAGCGGATTAGTTATTGTTTTGAACAATTGTCATTATGCTCCTTTCTTTTACTAGAGGAGTAATTTCAGTTTCCCGTTTGTACGAAGATGGTTTTATTAAACGCTTCGTTGAATTTACAATTCAAGTTTCAGGAATAACATGTTTATCTTTCGGGCTATCCCAGAGCATGGTATTTTTGAAATTGATATTGTCTATATTTCTTATGACAAACGAAAATTTCTTATATACTTGTATGCACAAAAGAGCCATGATTAGGATTGGACTCTGCTCTCTTGTGGCATTGTCGTCTTGGACACATCAGCAAGAAACGCATTGAAAAGTTACAACACGATGGACTTCTCAATTCAACTGACCTTAGGGCTTTTGAAAAATGCGTTCCTTGTATGTCTGGTAAGATGGCAAGAAAACCTTACACACATTCAAGTGGAAGGGCCATAAGGATTACTTGGACTTAATAACCACCGATGTAATGTGGCCCATTTAAGATCACTTCAAGGCAAGGAGCGAACTACTTCGTCACTTTCACTGACGACTTTAGTCGTTATGGTTATGTTTACTTGTTGAAACATAAACATGAAGTGTTTGAAACTTTCAAAGTGTTCAAAGGAAGTAGAAAATCAACTCGGTAAGACCATAAAATCGCTACGCTTGTTTTTTTTTTATTACAGCTCACACCACATTTATTGATCGTGGAGGGAATATATGAGTTCAAGAGTTTTTGGATTCATCTCAAGGATCATGGATTATCGCTCATCATACTCTACCTTACACTCCACAACACATGGTATGTGGTCGAGAGAGGAGAACAGACCCTACTAGCTATGGTTCGATCTTATGAATGAGTCATACAATCCTCTTCCAAAGTCCTTTTGGGATTATGCTCTTGAGACTGCTGCACGCATTCTCAATATGGTTCCAACTAAGAAGGTTGAAAAGACACCATACGAAGTATGGCATGGGCAAGCCCCTAAGTTGTCTTACTTAAAAGTCTGGGGTTGTGAGGCCTTGTTAAGCGAGTACTCTTACAAGCCTGACAGTTAGAACCAGGTCTTTTAAGTGTATCTTCATAGGATACCCAAAGGAAACAATGGGATATTCTTTCTACAACCCACCGGGAACAAGTCTTGTTGTTGGAATGTGAAATTCCTAGAGAATAATCTTTAGACAAGAAGCAGCAGTGGGGAGTCTTAGATGATCTTGAAATTATTCAGAAGAAGATACGCATCCTTCTATAGACACTAGCTTGAATCATGAAGAGGATGATCTAGAAATGGATGAACCTCAAAGTGATATCATTCCCATTCGTAGGTCACGCCGTCCCACAGATCGATTGTGTTTATACATCGATGCTGAGGAACATGAGTTGGGGATCTCGAGTGAACCCGCTAGCTATAAAAGCTGCATTGTTAGACCCTGGACGTTGATAAAATGGCTTAATGCTCATGAATGTGGAAATGAATCCATAAAAGACAACGAGTTTGAGATCTTGGTTTGAACTTCCTCCTAATTGCAAGGACCGTTGCGTAGCAAGTGGCTCTTTAAGAAAAAGACCGACATGGATGGAGCTGTACACACCTATAAAGCTCGTCTTGTGGCGAAGGGCTATACTCAAACCTCAGGGATTGATTATGAGGAGGAAACCTTCTAACTGTTGACAGACTTTAGTGCTTTTTAGGTTCTTATAGCCATAGACCGACGTTACCTATGACTATGAGAGATTTGGCAAATGGATTGTCATGACTGCTTCCGCAATGGATAAATTTTTTTTCCTTTTTCCAATGAAGAGGTTTACATGAGCAAACCTGAAGGTTTTGTCAATCCAAAATATCCAAACCGAGTATGCAAGCTGAAACGTTCCATTTATGGACTTAAGCAAGCATCAAGGAATGGAATAAGCGTTTTGATGATGAAAATAAAGAAATTTGGTTTTTCAGTCAAAATGCTGATGAGCCATGAGTATATCTAAAAAGCTAGTGGGAGTAATGTCACTTTCACACTAAAATCTTGTATGTCGACGACTTTGATATGGGAAACAACATTCAATGTTACTAGATGGTAAAATCCCTTTTTACCCTTGGATAGTGTTTTGCCATGAAAGATTTAGGTGATAGCTTGCCATATATTCTTGGGAATCAGGATCTACAGAGATAGATCCGGCGGTTGATTGGCTTATGTCAAAGTGCTTTATCGAAAGAAATTCTTAAGCGGTTTCACATGGGAATTCCAAACGTTGGGAGTATCCCCATTGCAGATAAGCTTTGATGAGTAAAATCAAAAAGGTGCCTTCTACACTGCTTGAGTTGAAGCCGCAATGCAAAAGTTTTTGTTCCATATGCTCGTACTTGTGGGTTCATTATGTATGCTGTGAGATGTACTGCCTACTGATGTTGCCGTTCGCTCAGACTTAACAAGCCCGTTTTCAACAGAATCCAGGTGATCTTCACTGGACTACTGTCAAGAAACATTCTGAAGTATCTCAGGGAATACTTAAGGAATGTTTTAGTTTATGGAGGTGATCTAAAACGAGAGCCTCAGGGTTTCTTGCTACACTGATGCTGGTTATTGATGACGGATGCTTGATGACCTCAAGTTCTCAGACTGGGATTATGGTTCGTTTTTGAATGGCTGAGGTGTGTTGACTGGGAGGTGCCAAGCAAAGCATTTTCGCTACTTCATCTGCAGAAGCTGAGTATATAGCTGCCCCCCTTTGATGCTTCTTAAAGAAGCGTTTATGGGTTAGGAAAATTCATTTCTGGGCGCGGGTGTTGTTCCCACAATTGAAAAACCCATTAATATGTATTGTGATAATACTGGAGCAATTGCTATAGCTAATGAGTCTGGAATCACTAAAGGTGCTAGACATTTCCGTGCCAAAGTTCACTACCTTCGCGAAGTTATTGAATTTGGAGACATAAAGTTAGAAAAAGTTCACACAGATGACAACTTAGCTGATCCGTTTACAAAAGCGTTGGCTTTTCCAAAGCATTCAGAACTTACTAGGAATATTGGAATGCTTCCAGCTAGTAGTTTCATGTAAATCTGTGTTTATTAGTCATTTGGATAATTGGGATTGTAAGACAATTTTATTTTCTGATGAATAAAGATACGAGGTATTTGTTATCATTCATATAACAATTGTTTGTCCTATATTTGCATATTTAATCCTTGAATGATTTATCATTCTAAATAAGTCCATTGTCGGTTAACAATATGGGAGTATTGTTACATAAGGCAAATGTGAGTGTTGGTTATATTCTTTGAATATATGGAAGGTTCCCACCAAACTCATATGTTACTCACAAGGGATGCGTATTGGATACCCCAACCTTCGAATGTTTACTTTATGGATCCGTTATCATAAGTAAAATTTGAAAATGGTTAGTGAAGTCATCCTTAGATTTGAGAATACAAACAAGTTCTGGTATGTGTGGATATTACTTTTTAATTCTAAGTCAAACGCTGTCCTGAAAATGGTAGTTATAAAGACTATTGTTGGAAGTGATGTGAAGCAGCATTCACAACACTTGTATTCAACAAAGAATTTGTTCCTCCACTTGATATGTGCAGAATAATACCTTGGCGCCTCTCCAGAATTAATCAGATAATTGTTTGGCCGAACCCAAAGGGTAATGCAAGATGATCCTTGATTACATTTGGTATATCTGTATTGAATTCTATAACGAGAATCTAAATGGTTAAACTATATGGAATGAGTTAGGATCCATATCCATGGTTTAACGGTATTTGAACAAATGGATGATTATAGCAAGACATAAAAATAACCATGCTACTGAGAATGTTTATGAAACTTGATCTCAGACACTTCTAGTTTTGAAAACGAATGTGAGTGTTGCTAGACGTTTCCGTCGTTAAATATGTGGGCAGTCTGCTACCCCAACTCCCAAGTGGGAGCTGTTGGATTATGGAAGTTGGATGCGCACACGTATGGCTAGAAGTGTGTGAGCCTATTGGGGGCACACACGTTAAACACATAGAGTGCGTTTAACTTTACGTTACGTTTCTAAAATGAGAACCATAGGACCAAATACGACTTAGACAAGAACATGTGGTTGTCTTAAGGAAGCCGGCTATTTGGAAGGTTCTAGGAGGGTGTCTATATTCGTTGAATGTAAAGATAAGCAGGAAGGATTATTGTGATAAAGATTGAAGTTATGTGATAAGGGTTTGGAGGATTTGTGATAAAAGTAAAACATTAGTTTTTAATCTTATCACAACTAGAATTTGAGGGCTTATAAAAACATTTATACCCTTCTTATCTCAGCTCTTAGGGACGAAAATACAACAGAAAAAACACACCAAAATCTCTGCCATTCCTTCTCCTCTTCAAAACAGCCGAATCAAATCCCAATACAAAACAGTCTCCTAATTCGGTTGGGTTTAATACCAGTTTTCTATTTCGGTTGATGGTTATTGGGTTATTCCGTTAGAGATTCGAACCCAAGATCACTTCCAGAGGGTTTATAGTATTGGTATATATATTGTCAAGGTGTGACAATCGTCGGATTCGAGCTAGGGATCGTGAATCTATATTTCGGTTGTACTGTAGCAGGGTCACAACCGAATTCGGTTAAAACCCTACACAATTTTCTGTAATTCGGTTTTGTTCCTTGTGAGGCTTTCGGTGATCGATTTTCAGTGGGTTTTGGATACAGTAGTTGTATTGGTTATACGTGAGGTTTGGACTAGCATTCGGGCGTGCTTGTTTACGTGTTTGTGTGAGCACTCGTAGAGGTGACAACTTAGTCACTTGTTTCTCATTCTTGGTTTCATTTATTTGCTGGTGTCTACAAGGGTATGTTCCTATTTACTCTTTTACATTCCTTATGTGTTTAATGTATGTTAATTATATATGATATACTAGATCTATCCGCTGCGTACTCGTATGAGTTAAATTGGTTAACTTGATTGTTAAATTTCAACAGTGGCATCACGAGTCAACTTGTTTAGTATTTATGTATTACATACGATTTAAAACACGCTAGAGCTGCATGTAATTGGTTTATTTATTGTTTTATTGGAAAATTATGGCAACGACATGCAATCCTTTGACCATAACTATATAACCAACCTAGATTGAACACAAAACATTAAATGATAAAAGAAGTATAGATTAATAAATTAAATTGTTATTAAGTTTCTATGTTTTTCTATTCTTGTTTTATACTCGGCTTAAAGACTCAGCGATCATGTTATATGATGTATGTGCGCGATTAGGCACTTTAGCAGAAACACTTGTGATTGTCTTTTGGTTCTACCATTTGGGAAGACTCCTTTGAGATACTCGATACGGGCGATTATGTGATTTATGCTTTCATTTAAGAGTAGTTCCTCTAAAATTTTCAATCAAATTATTAGTTGTTTTAATTGCTTATATGTGATATGCCTTGTGTCTAGTAAATATTTGCTCAAAATTATAGATTTGATTGAAACTCTTAAAACCGGACTAATAAATTATAACATAATTTGGATGATCATGTACTAATATTACACACATCATATTTTATTCCTTGTGACCAACTATGTGTTATTTGTGAAACCGGGGTTTTTGGACAAACTTAATTATGGACATAAAAACTATGTAATATATGTTTTCTTGTGAAGCTTTAGTTTACCATGCCGCGGATATGGGTGAATTGATCTTTAATTTTCTCCCGCCCCACTACATGCTTCGGCATATGGGATAATTATTGGAAGTACTTGACTTCGGAACCAAGTAGGTAGTACAATATTGGGTTTGATCAAATTTGTATCCCACCATATTGGCATCAATAAAACTAAATGTTTAAAAAGGGGTGTTCTTTATACTCATTACATAGCATCATTAGTCTCACATTTGGATGTAAAATATGGCTCACCCAATTTTGGACAAACTAAAAGAGAGTTTAAGGCGGGTTGTAATAAGATTCACCCCAAATGAAGTCAGGTTTTTAATACGCTTCGCGCTGACCTGTTTCTCCGCTTCTTTGTGCGTTCCTAAATGGAGCTACATGAAACATTTTGACAAATATGATTGCTATACCATAATGGTTAACAAAATGTTTTTCTTAACTTTGTGCATACAAGATGTTTGACATGCTTATTGTGTACAAAACTTTGTCACATTTATGTGTATACCCTTATATGTAGTTTTAGTCTATGCCAGCCAATCCTAGAAACACGTGCTCTTGGCTTGGACTTCTTGTCTTCTTCTTCTCTATTTTTCTCTTCATTGAGAACTTAAGGGCCTGCCAAACCCATGGCGAATTTTTCTTATAGGTCAGGACCCCTATAATTAATTTTCGCACGTTCTGTTTTGGTGGCACGTATAATTATCGAGTTTTCTTGCCCTGACACTCGGACCCGAGGCATTAAGATGAGACCATATATGCTTTTGAACTTACTATAAGAGGTTACTAATGTCATAAAGTCTCATAAATCTAAGAGTTGCATCTAATGCAATTAACGCTCGTCGCTTACCTCTTGCCCTACTTGTTTACACGTTGGTCAGACCTTCGGTAATAAGTGGGAGGTCAAGTTGGATCTTAGTCTTACTTAGTAATTAAGAGGGTAGTTAATTCCTTTAAGAATTTAATTTATCGACAATACTAATATTTGATCTTTTTCACAATTGTAGTTGACAACCTCGTCAAACTAACTATCTACGGTTTCAGGGGTTCTTCAGAGAAGCAAAAACTGATGAACCCAACCTTTGATTGGGTATAGACAACTTAGGATTGTACTATCAATTGATGAAGTAAGTTGAATTACCTTAGAGCAGCCACTTTCCTCCTGCTCCTGTAGCTCCCTCTTTTTTTCACCCCCCCTTTTTTCCCCTTTTCTCTTCCCCCCCACCCACCCCCCCCCTTTATTCATTTTTTTATCTTCACCCCCCTCTCCCATTCCCCTTTCCCTTTTTTTTTTTCCCCACCTTTTTTTCCCCCCCTCTTCCTCACCTTTTACTTCTTTCTCCCCCACCTTTTCCCCCACTTTTTTTTCCCCCCTTTTTTTCCACCCCCCCCCCTTTCCCACTTCTTTCTCATTTTTCTTTCCCCCCCCCCCCCTCCTTTTCCTTTCCTTTTTTTTTCTTTTTCCTCATGGGGTCGCATGTTGCTCCTGAAATCCTAGCAGCTTCATCTGCTTGGGTTAAAGGATTCAAAAAGAGATGCTGGACTCATGCTCATGACCCATGGAGCCAGAGATCAACGAAATCCTGGGAAAATCTCATGCTAATGGACATGCTAATAGGTAGTTAAAAGCTTGTTGCCAGCTAAGCAGTGCAGGTGCTTTCTACAGACCTACGCGTGATTTTTCACGCCTTGGGTTAAACTGGAAGAAGGGCAGTCAGTTAGCTCGTATGTTCTAAGTATGATAGGGCTATGTTGACAATCTAGAGCGTTTGGGGCACACCACGTGACACTCGTGGCCTTGCATGTGAGTCTGATTTCTTATGGTCTTACGCAGGAATTTGACGGGTTTGTGAAAGAATTACAACATGCATAAGCCTGGGTGAAGACAGTTAACGAGTTGCATGCTATGCTAAAGCTCCATGAGCAAACTCTTAATAGGCCCAAAACAAAAAACTTTGTCTGTTCTCATGCTATTCGAGCTGTAAAGTCCAGAAAGGTAAACGAGCCCAACAACAAACCGCAACCCTCATAGGCTGGCAGGGCGACAAAATCAAGGGAATGGGAAAATTAAGCACGCTTTTGCTCCCTAAGCTATGTTCCCCTCCACCCAAGAGGGAGATCCCGCAAAGGAACTCAATCTGTCCATGGAGTGTGGTGAGACAGGACATTGGAAGAGGATTAATGTTCCTAGTACTTAGACGAGTTGCTAAACGAAGATAAAGAACACAGCCTCTGGAGCTGGCTGGTGGTTCAGGTATCTTCGTTTTATAGAACTCATTACTTTCCTTAAATAGATCATTGGATCATGCACACTGGTGGTGGTACTATTTTTTGTAATCAACGCAGGGTCTTAAGGCGCAAGTAGGTAACTGAAAGCCGGGGCTCTTAGCTTTGTACGTGGGCAATGGTCAACGTGAAGCTCTGTGGAAGCTATTGGCAACTTTGATTTATCTCCTCCCTAGCGGATTAGTTAGTGTTTTGAATCATTTGTCATTTGCCTCCTTCTATTTATAGAGGAGTAATTTTCAGTTTCGTTGACTACGAATATGGTTTTATTACCGCTTCGTGAATAATCATTCAAGTTTCTAGAATAACATGGTTTATTTTAGTGCTATCCATGGGATGGTATTTTTGAAATGATTTGTTATTGTCTTATACAATTGAAAATTTCTATATATATGTTAGCAACAAAGAAGCCAAACCTAGACTTGGGACACTGTCTCTCTTGTGGCATTGTCGTCTTGGACACATTAGCAAGAAACGCATTGAGAAGTTGCAACTCGATGGGACTTCCTTCAATCTCAACGGACCTTAGGGCTTTGAAAATAAATGGAGGTGGTGGGGGTGTTCCTCGTATGTCTGAATGATGGCAAAGAATACCTTAACACACATCAAGTGAAAGGGCCAAAGACTTATTGGACTAATACACACCGTTGTATGTGGCCCATTTAAGATCACTTTCAAAGGCAAGGGCAAGCTACTCGTCCACTTTACTGAAGACTCTTAGTCAGTTAGGTTATGTTTACTTGTTAAAGCATAAACATGAAGTGTTTGAAACTTTCAAAGTGTTTCAAAAGGAAGTAGAAAATCAACTCGGCAAGGACCATAAAAATCGTCTACGTTCTGAAATCGTTGGGGGCGGAATATATGAGTCAAGTGTTTTTGGATCTCAATCTCAAAGATCATGGGATTATCGCCAACATCAGTACTACTCCTTACACTCCACAACCAAGGGTGTGTCGGAGAGGAGAAAACAGAACCACTACTAGATATGGTTCGATCTTCTCGTGAGTCAATACAAACTCTTCCAATGGTCCTTTTTGAGGATTATGCTCTTGAGTCTGATGACACGCATTCTTCAATATGGTTCCAACTTAAGAAGTTGAAAAGTCACCATAACGAGGTATGGCATGCAAGCCCATAAGTTGTATTACTTAAAAGTTGGGGTTGTGAGGCACTTGTTAAGCAGTAGATAACTCTTACCAAGCCTGACAAGTTAGAACCCAGGTCTATTAAGTGTATCTTCATAGGATACCCAAAGGAAACAATGGGATATTCTTTCTACTACCCACCCGAGAACAAAGTCCTTGTTGCTCGGAATGCTGAATTCCTAGAGAATAATCTTATAGATCAAGAAGCAAGTGGGAGTCTAGAAGATCTTGAAATTATTCAAGAAGAAGATACGCATCCTTCTATAGACACTAGCTTAAATCATGAAGAGCGATGATCTAGAAATGGATGAAACTCAAAGTGATATCATTCCACCATTCGTAGGTCCTACAACGGTCACGAGTCACCTCAGATTCGTATGTGTTTGTACATCGGATGATGAGGAACATGGAGTTAGGGATCTCGGTGACACACCGACTAAATACTATAAAGCTGCATTGTTAGACCCTGAGTCTGATAAATGGCTTACAGCTAGAATGTGGATGCAAATCCATGAAAGACAAACGAAGTTTGGATCATTGTTTGAAACTTCCTACCTAATTGAGCTAGACAGTTGGTAGCAAAGTGGCTCTTTATAGAAAAGTGACATGGATGGAGATGTTAACACTCCTATAATAGCTAGTCTTGTGGCGAATGGCTGGACTCAATAACCCCAGGGATTGATTATGAGGAAACCTTCTCTCCTGTTGCAGACATTAGAGCTATTAGGATTCTTATAGCCATAGCTGCGTACTATGACTATGAGATTTGGCAAATGGATGTCAAAACTGCCTTCCTCAATGGATATCTCAATGAAGAGGTTTACATGGAGCAACCTGAAGGTTTTGTCAATCCAAATATCCATACCGAGTATGCAAGCTGAACGTCCATTTATGGGCTTATGCAAGCATTCAAGCCATGGATAAGCGTTTTTGATGATGAAATAAAGAAAATTTCGGTTTCAGTCAAAATGCTGATGAGCAATGTGTATATCTAAAGGCTAGTGGGAGTAATGTCACTTTTCCTAATCTTGGTATGACGACG
Organism: Tanacetum coccineum; assembly: GCA_026074375.1. NCBI lineage: Eukaryota > Viridiplantae > Streptophyta > Magnoliopsida > Asterales > Asteraceae > Tanacetum > Tanacetum coccineum. The sequence goes on from BQNB010014521.1 coordinate 58,106, forward strand.
AACATATTGATTATGGGAAACAGCATTCCAATGTTACAAGATGTAAAATCCTACCTTGGAAAGTGTTTTGCCATGAAAGATTTAGGTGAAGCTGCATTTATTCTTGGAATCAAGATCAACAGAGATAGATCACGACGGTTGATTGGCTTATGTCAAAGTGCTTATATCGAGAAAAAATCTTAAAGCGTTTTCAAATGGAGAATTACCAAGGTGGTAGTATCCCCATGACCCAATGATAAGCTTAGATTGAGTAAATCACAAGGTGCCTCTACACCTGCTGAGTTGAAGCGCATGCAAAGTGTTCCATATGCCTCGGCTGTGGGTTCTATTATGTATGTTGTGAGATGTACTCGCCCTGATGTTACGTTCGCTCAGAACATAACAACCCGATTCTAACAGAATCCAGGTGATCTTCATGGTTACTGTAAGAACATTCTGTAGTATCTAGGGATTACCTAAGGACATGTTTCTAGTTTACGGAGGTGATATAAAATGAGAGCTCAGGGTTTCTTGCTACACTGATGCTGGATATCTGACGGATGCTGATGACCTCAAGTCTCAGACTGGATATGTGTTCGTTTTAAATGGAGGTGCTGTTGACTGGAAGAGTGCCAAGCAAAGATTTTCGCCTACGTCATCTGCAGAAGATGTGTTTATGCTGCCTTTGATGCTTCTATGGATAGCTGTATGGGTTAGGTAATCTCATTTCTAGGGGCTCGGTGTTGTTCCCACAATTGAAAAAACCATTAATTTGTATTGCGATAATAGATGGTGCAATAGCTATAGCCAATGAGTCTGGAATCAACAGAAAGGTGCTAGCTTTCCGTGCCAAAGTTCAATACTCTCCGCGAAGTTATTGAATTTGGTGAATAAAGTTAAGATAAAAGTTCACACAGTTGACAACTTAGATGGATCGTTTACAAAAGCGTTAGCTTTTCCTAAGCATTCAGTACTTACTAGGAATATTGGAATGCTTCCAGCTAGTAGTTTCATGTAAATCTGTGTTTATTAGTCATTTGGATAATTGGGATTTTAAAGACAATTTTATTTTTCTGATGAATAAAGATACGAGGTATTTGTTATCTTTCATATAACAATTGTTCTGTTCCTGTATTTGCATAATTTAATCCCCACCATTGAATGATTCATCATTCTAAATATGTTCCATGTCGTTAACAATTATGGGAGTATATGTTACATAGGACATTTTGTGAGTGTTGTTTATATTCTTTGAATATATGGAAGGTTCCCAAAATCTAATTTGTTACTAACATGGGATGCGTATTTGGATACCCAACCTTCGAATGTTTAACTTTATGGATCATTGTATAAGTAAAATTGAAATGGTTAGGTTTAAGTCATCAATTAGCACCCTTGAGAATTAAATAACCACATGTTCTGTTGTTTGTGTGGATATCACTTTTTAATTTATGTCACAAACGCTGTCCTGAAAATGAGTAGTTATTAAATGACTATTATGTTGGATGTGATTGTTGAAGCAAGCATTCACATCACACTTGTATTCAACAAAGAATTGTTCCTCCACTTTGATATGGTGATAGATTTATCACCTTGGCGCCCTCCAGAATTAATCAGATATTGTTTGGCCAAAAACAAGGGGACAATGCATAGATGTTTCTTGATACATTTGGTATATTGTATTGAATTTCACTATAACAGAGAATCAAAATGGTTTAAACATATATGGAAATGAGTTAGGATCCATATCCATGTTTAACGGTATTTGAACAATAGGGATGATTATTGCATTGAGATAATTATATAACCATGCTACTGAGAATGTTTATGAAACTTGATCTCAGACACTTCTAGTTATGAAAACGAATGTGAGTGTTGCTAGACGTTTCCGTCGTTAGTGTATGAGCTGTCTGCTACTCCAACTCCCAAGTGGGAGCTGTTGGATTATATGGTAGTTGGACTAGCTCGGTCACGACTAGAGGTGTGTGAGCCTATTGGGGGCACACACGATAAAACATTTAGAGTACGTTTTAACTTCACGGAGACTATTAAATGTAAACCATTCGGACATTTAAATGAACAAGACATTCATCCTTGGTTGTCCTAAATGCTATGGCCGGCCAAGGGAGGTTCTTCGAAGAGTTCATTGAGTGTCTAGGTTCATTTTGATAAGAATGAATGGAAGAGAAGTGATAAGGTTAAACTTGTGGTGTTTTACCCTTATCACAAGTTGTTTTCTTGCTCTTATCTTGTGTGAGACTTGGAGGCTATTTATACCCTCCTATCTCAGCCTCTTAGGGATGCATAACACAAGAGAAAACACAGCAACTCTTCCCTTTTCTTCTCCTTCTTCAAAACAGCCGAATCAAACTACAATACTAGAACAGTCCCCTAATTCGGTTGGTATTAATACCCAGTTTTTCTATTTACGGTTGATGTTTATTGGGCTATTTGATTAGAGGATTCGTATCCTTGTCCACTTCCAGAGGTTTTATAGTATTGTTATATATCATTGTCAAAGGTGTGACAATTCGACGGTTTCGGGCTAGGGGTCGGGTTTTCTCTTATTCGGTTGTACTGTAAGCAAAAGTGACAACGAATTCGCCCCCCCCCCCCCCCCCCCGCTCCTCAACCCCTTATTTTACATTCTGTATTCAGGTTCTATTTCCATAGAGAGGGTTAGGTGACGTTTTTCAGAAGCTATTGGTTTACACTCTATTGTATTGATACAAGTGTGGTTTGGGACTAGCTTCCGGGCGTACTTGTTTACGTGTTTGTGTGTGCACTGGTAGGGTGACAAACATGAGTCACTCGTTTTTCATTTCTTGGTTTCTTGATTTGTGGTGACGACGAGGGTATGTTCATATTTGATTTACATGTCCTTAAATGTGTTTTATGTATGTTAGAATTTTGTTTTGTCTAGATCTATACCGATGCGCACTCGTATGAGTTAATGGTTTACTTGTTTGTTAAATTCCCAACAGCAACCCCATGTATTTGATTTAGCTATCGCGTATGCCATTGCTAGTGGTTATTCTACATTTTTCTTTGGAACTTATATACATGAGGCGGAAGCTAGCAAGGAGGGACTAGTGGGTGACTGAGCCACCCCTTATGAGCCTATTTATTCATTATTTATTTATTCCAGCTGCACTTTTTTCTAATAGTTTTTTACAATTGAGCACCCCCTTATCATGATGATTTTTACATTAAGACACGATCAGCCCAATCCTAAATGAAAATCCTAGCTCTTATAGTCATTGTATATTTTTGTCTTCTCCAGCGTTCTTGGATATACAACTATTCTAACATTTCATTTCTCGTTTTGTAATGTCTAGTTGGTCATGGAAGGAGCAGATCGACTGAATGAGTTAAAGGATATCATGTCTCGTTTGGACTGCACTACTAAAGAGCTCATCCATATTAATCCAACGGCATACCTTCTCTAACACGATGCGGAAAAACTTTGGAATCATCTTCCTCATCTCAACGTTATAAGATGAAGACGACGTCCAGGTTTTGGATCCGATCTCCATGCTTACTTTTCTTTTATCGTCTAACGACCCCTAAATCAGTGTCGTACAGATTTAATTCTCAAAAAAATTAAACTTGATATCACTTATGAGAGTCAGGTTAATTCCGAGTTTAAATCACGAGCAAATAGTTGGATGCGTTAGGCAATTAGCCGTAATGTTGAAGAGGTTGATTTGATGTGAAAGTAGGCAAGTTTACCTTTGAAGATGAGCTGTTTTTCAACACTTCTTTTATCACTCGTATGACAATGTCATTTTGTCAGTTTAATCCTCCTAATGGTGCGATTAGTTGGGAAAGACTTGAGTGTTTGTGTTTATGGCATGTGAATCTTGATGAAGATATGATTGAGAGCATATTATCCGGAAGTCCTTGCTTGGAGTCTTTGAAGTTGAAAATTTGCTATGGTTATAGGTGGATTGATGTTACTTCAAAGAGTGTTAAGAAACTGGTGTTCTCTAGATACTTCTCTCATATTACATATGAGAAGGATTATATAGATTGTATCAAAATCAATGCTCCTTACATATCGTCACTAACTATAAAACGTTTGTTGGTTTTGCGGGAGCTTGCGTTGCTTGATGTGTCTTCTTTAGTCGAAGCTGACTTAGATTATTCGATCAAGTTGAGGGAGTATGTGATATTCGAGGAAGAAGTATTTAGAGGACTTTTAAAAAGCCTTGGACATGTCAAACATATTACATTTGGGAATTATTGTTCGGAGGTAATACTACTTATGAATGTCTTTTTTTCATACACTCCCGTTTGTTGTTTTTGTGTAAAATTATACACGTTTGAACTGCTCTAATAATGTTCACTTTTGCATTGATAGCTTCTCTCTCGTTTAAAAGCTGGTAGTGATACGTCTGATGACGACCGAGCTGAAAATGGAGATCGAGAGGAACAAATTGCTTCAAGTGATTAAGTTTTAGTTGATAGTTTAGAACAGGTTGTTCTCTATTAAAGAGAAAGAAAAAAAGTACTAGTAACTGATATCAAAATGGAATGATTTTGTTGCGCTATGAATGTTCTAGTTATAACTCCTTGGCTGTAGCTCTAATATAATAGATTTGCAAAAAAGTTTTCATTAGACATGTTAGCATTGAACACTAAGAGTCGTGTAACGGTACGTCTGAAAGTATATCACTTATTTCTTAGTACATCTCTCAATGAACTTTGAAAGATGTTTAGACAACTGTGTTAGTGTTACTATACAATGTTGATCTTTCTTTTCTGGAAACAGTTTATATATTCATTTATCAAGGTAAATGAGTGATCAACATGGATGGTTCCTATATCGTTTGGCCAATCTTCTTTTCATGACTCACAATTTGTTAGACGATTCATCAGAGCCGTTAGCAAGTATCACGTTAATATAGTTTGGGTGCATCAGTTTTAGGCTTACTAAAAGTTGCGCGATGTGCTAGTCATTGGTGACAAATTTACATTTTCTCTTTGGTTCCATGTGTATTGTCTCTCATAGATATGTAACTTGAAGTTTTAACTTGACAGCATATTTTAAAAGAAATATAAATAACAAAAATGACCATTTCTGTAGAACCATTACTAGAGTAAGGTTAAATTCATTCGTGGGAATATGAAATGTTATGTGTCCACAGGCTTCTGTTAATTATATATCAAAAATAAGGTTTCGTAAATAGGAAAATAATTTATCTTCTTCGTACCATCATATACTAGTTTTAATTTTCGTGCACGCACGGGGCTTACATATTATGCTTTTTTTAAACTACATGTATATTTTTATTTTTTCTGTTTAGAGTATTATCGAAATATATGAAGATAATAAATTCATTAAATATTTTATATATTACGTAGTGTATGAACTTGATGATGATTACTATTTTTTTTCTTTTGATTTACCTGTTTTCTGACTACATTGTGAGCCAACTAATCCCAGCGAAACTACCCTTTTAGGTAGTCCGGAGTCGGCTCAAGTGAACATTTGATGTGCTTCGGTTGTACAACTTGATTTCATGCCGACAATGAAAAATCTACCAAAAAGTCTTCGGGTAGATTTGAGATGTGATTAGATAATGTTAAATATTTGTTTAGAAGTAAAAAATTGTTTAAGTTTGTTGTATTTTAAAATATAAAGTCTAGAGGTATAAAGTTTAAGGGGTTATTTGTTTATTTTTTAAAGTTACGATAAAATTTGTAAATTTATAAATTTACACTTTTAACTTCATATAATTTATTTAAAATTAAACTACAAAAGTTTTATTAATTATCTCTCCTCTTTTTTCAAGTTTTTTTTTCCACAAATTTGACATATCTATACTATTATATATATTAATATAAAGTATTTAAGATACGGGCCCCATCTCAAATTAAGATAAGGAGAACCAGAAGCTGACACGTGTATAACCTCTTCATAACACTGCTTACTTGATATTCCCCACGTATAAAATCCCTAAAAACACATAATGAACACCTTAAAACACACACAAACGCTCTCGATTTTTTTTTCTCTTATCCTCTCTATTACGCCACCACCTTCAACCGTCATCACACTCGTTGTCACCACCTTCAACCTCATCACAGTCACCGCCACCACCTTCAACCGCCGCTTCTACTTAAACCTCACCCCCAGATATACACCTAACAAATAACATCCACCACCGGTAAACTCGAATCCAACACAAGATCTACATTGGTAAATGAAGCTCGCATAAGATCTACACCAGATCGATACTTCCTAACCGATACCTTGAAATTAGGTCATAAGTTACGATAATTGTTTAGAACCAAAATTTCATCTCATTGTTGCTAGGATTTTTATCAAGTTTTCGTGACACTAATTACAAAAATTAGATGAGAAAAATAAGAATCAAAATTGTTTAAGCTCTTGATTTTAATTATTGTGGTAATTAAATGAAATATTTGTTTTCTTATATATTTTTGAATGATTTGTTGGTGAATACCGAATAAAGCTTATTTTGAAGGAATTTGGTTTCCTTTATTGAATTGTTAAAAAGATGATTATTGGTTGTTGTTAACTATAATAAGAATCTTATGGTAAATATGGATCTTCGTTGTTCGTTTTGTTGTGTTATGTTTATGTTTAGATTCGATGTGTCATACGAGGTTGTGGTCATGGTTTTAACCGTGTTATATGTGCACACTATTTATAGTTTTGAGATAAGAACGATAAGTTTGGGGGTTTTCGTTTTGGATTGACTATGTGATATTAAATGGTGAGAACTAGAGAATCGTAATAAAATGTGTTTTGAAGATAAGGTTTGAATGTGTGAGTTCTTGGTAAAGAGTGTTTGACAGATTCTTATCCTTGGATGATAATAACATATGGGCGTACAAGTAGGTTGTTCCAACACTAGAAATCGATAATCATATATCACTTTTATAAATGCACATCCAAACACCCTTTTATTTCTTATTATGTAATGGTAGGTAAGGTTTTCAACGTACTTATACTTGCTTCTAATAAGAATATGTGATCTTATAGTAGTTCCAGTTGGCACCATTTTGTGGATATGTGATCTTATCAGTCGACACCATTATATGGATCTATGGAGTTAAAAAAGCACAATCATTAGTTAAAATAAAAGTGTCCATCACACTCCTTACATAGTTAGCATTGAATGTGTATATATTCGATAGTATTAACTATCTGAGATAATATGTATATAGGGAACCCAATGATTCATTCAATCGCGAGGGAGGTCCATTAACATACCATGGAGTTCCACATCGTAATATGGGAGGATTGTCATATAATTGAATAGTTTACATTTTTCTATAATATGATGTTGAACGTTCAGTAACAAGTTTTGATATACATTTTTCAGATGGCTGCATAATTAAAGGTTTTGATGAGAAGTTTAGGCAATTCCAAATCCTTCCAGGTGGGTGCACGACTACACGTGAGGCATCTATTGTGATAGTCAGTTCTTTGGTGATGGTCGTAATTAATTTTTAAGATTCTGGAAGGTTGAGTGGCCAGAGTAGTGGGGAAGCGTGTGCTAAATCATTGACGGTGTAGGATGATATATCGTGGTCTAGGTGAAGCTCTTTTATTCTATTATTAATTTTGATTTTTTGTTTGATTATGCACAAAATTGTTGTCTTTTAAACATTTTACATTTTGTGTGTTTAAAGTTCAGTAGTAGTATTTATGCCCCTAATGAAATTGCAAACTATTGTCATTTCTCGAGAAATTTGAATTTTTCTCTGATGTTTATGCAACTGCATTACTGCATATTATTTGCTACTCCATTTTTTAGTTTGAGGTTTAACATTCATATGTGTACGTACTTACTTTGGTATCAATGAATAATAATTATGAAACAACACGAGTTTAACTCGACTGTGATGAGTAAACCTTTGTCCATATATGATCCTTTGACTCATGCAGACTTCAACAGTCGCACTCCCATATGCAAAATTGTTTGAAGTTTATTGAAGTAAAAGTAACAATTATAGTATTATAGTTGGTTGGTTAGTAGGTAAGAACACTTTAAAACGACAATGTGTTGGTAATTTGACTTGTAGTTTTGAGGCCTGACAAAGGCTGTAAAGAATCGAACAAAGGTGAACGTAACTCAATTTGATTTTGATTTTGCATTTCCTTTTTACCATATCAAGATTGTTATGATTTTTTTGGCAAACAAATCATTGTTTATATGGACTTTGAGCTCAAAAACTATGTATAGTACTCGAATTTACGATTTATACCATAACAAACGGATCACCATGACCGCCTCATCACCGTCGCCTACGTTAGGCCACATGATTGACGAGGGTCTTCTTCGGCTAATGAGACTTCGTGGTGAAAGATAGCGTGTTATGTTGTAACCATGTATGTTATTTAACATGTGATATTTATAAAATTGAAGTTAAGTATTATAAAAGCACATTGAAAAAAATTAATGTGATTCCCGCCGCTGTGCGCGGGCATCTTACTAGTATATTTTTATGTGTTTTTTTTCTCCATCAGATTTCTGCACAAAAATATTTCAATTTTGACCAAATTGATTCAATTTTTACTTATTATTGACCAATCAGATCGCACGATTTTGCCTACGTGGCAAAATCAAGCGTTCTGCTTGGTTCGATTTTTTTATTCATAAGATTCAATTTGATTGAAAATTCCGAAATGATATAATTCTTATATTATATAAACTAGTTTTAATGCCCGTGCACGCACGAGGCTTAGACATTATGTTTTTCTAAATATATATCATTTTTCTTTTTTCTGTTTTATAAGTTATGTATAGAGTATTATCGAAATCTTATGAAGAGAATAGATTTATTAAATATTTTATATATTACGTAGTAGGATAATTAGTAATTTTTTTCTTTTGATTTACATGTCTTCGGACTCGATATTGTGAGCCAACTAATTCCAGCGAAACTACCATTTTAGAGCCTGGAGTCGGCTCAAGTGAACCTCCGAGGCCACAAAGGGATTAATTTTCTCCTCGTTATATTCGAACCATTGACTTCCACTTTAGAAAACATGTCAACGAAATAAATACTTTTTTAAAAATTCAATTGTTAGAATTTTAGTACGTATTAAACCAAAAGAAAAGAAATGTAATTTCTTCCAACCCATCAATGAATAGTTAGAAAACCTTTTTTTTCTTTATTTACGATAATTTATGTGCTTTAGTGTTTTTCTCTTTGGTTGTACAACATGATTTTATGCCAACAATGAAAAATTCACTAAAAAGTCTTCGGGTATATTTGGAATGTGATTTAATAATGTTAAATTTTTGTTGGAAGTAAAAATTGTTTGCATTTGTTGTATTTTTAAAATATAAAGTATAGGGTATAAAGTTTAAAGGGTTATTTGTTTATTTTTTAAAGTTATAATAAAATTTGTAAATTTACACTTAACTCCGTATAATTTATTTAAAAATAAACCAATAAAGTTTTCTTAATTACCTCATCTTTTTTCAAGTTTTTGTTTTCACAAATTTGACACATATATTTTTATGGGATTTTTTTCTCTATTAGATTTCTCCTCTAATTTTTTTTAATGTTGATCAAATTTATTCAATTTTGACTTTTTATTGACCAATCACATCGCACGATTTTACCTACGTGGCAAAATCAAGCGTTCTGATTGGTTCAATTTTTTAATTCATACGATTCAATTTGATAGAAAACTCCAAAATAATGTAATTTTTTTATTATATAAAAGATTCTTTTCAACTTTCTCATTGTAATAAAGGTTTTGGAGTGGATTTGTATCGTCTAGCAGATCCAGCCATACTTGAGTTTGATTGTTTACTTTTTTAGTTACTACTGTTTTATTTTATTTGAACGCTGTTTGTTTTACTAGTTATATAGTTCATCAAAGACACCATGTTACTACTTTTAAATACTAAACCTCACTATACAATTTACATACAATAATAAATTGGGCTAAAAATCGGGCCCAATGGTAATAGAACCCATCCCATGTACAACATTATAGTACGTATCATGTGCTCTTTTTTTTATTCATCAATCTATTTAGTTTCATGTTTATATTATTTCTACCCACCAATGTATAGTTACTATAATTTGTAAAAAATGCAAGTCTATTGATTTAGATACTACTACTATGTGAACAACTTATACGATTTATAAACGGAAGGGATTTAATTTAATTATGATGAGGTCCCTATACATTTTTGATATATAATACACATTCAGAAATACATTTAACTCAATTGGGTGTGTAGAAAGAATGACAAATGCTCTGCCTACATGAAACTTAGGTCATGTGTTCAAGTCTTGTAAAAACCCTTGTTCCAATTCATTAACACTTATTTAATAATCTATTAATTTTATTATTTCATATATACTAGCTTTAACATGTGGCTTATAATATTTGTTTATTTTTAACCAAACACTCAATAAAATTATAAGTATCACCTTTGCATCAAAATTAGTTAGCTTGTCACTTTTAATTAATAATTACCTTTTGAGAGAATTGCAAAATTCGTCCTTGTGGTTTGGCCAAATTACATGTTTGGTCCGCATGATAACGAAATTGCAAAAATCGTCTGCGTGAAAAACTTTGGGTTCCACTTTTAGTTATTTGTCGAATTGAAAGGACTAAAATAGCCTCTGTTAACTTTTTTTAATTTTTTTCTTTTAACTAGTACCTTTTATCTTTTATCATCATCACCATCACAACATAAAACACATAAACCATAACATATCACCACAGCACTATCACCATCACCATCACTTCAACAAAGATCACAACCGCCGCAGATCCTCGCCGAAAACCATGACACATCTAATATTTTTTTGTTTCAATACACAATTAAAATAACCTTGTTTCA
>BQNB010014522.1:0-25165 GCA_026074375.1 Tanacetum coccineum
TATAAATCGCCTAAATACAGAGTGACTAAATCGCCTGTGCATATTTCTCCTGAATGCATATTTCACCTGAGTGCATATTTCACCTGCATGCATATTTCGCCTGAAAGTATGCATATTTCGCTTGAATGCATGTTTCACCTGGCTACATATTTCGCCTGGTTGCATATTTCGCCTGAAAGTATGCATATTTCGCTTGAATGCATGTTTCACCTGGCTACATATTTCGCCTGGTTGCATATTTCGCCTGAAAGTATGCATATTTCGCCTGGCTACATATTTTGCCTGGTTAAACATGACATATTTTGCCTGATGAAAAATGACATATTTCGCCTGACATATTTCGCCCAATGTACCTGTTGTGCATAAATCGTCTGAATCATGCATATTTCTCCTTCAGCATGTATATTTCGCCTCCTTCATAAAAATAAGCATGAACCCATATTTTTTGCTTCGAAAATAAGCCTAAAAATCACGAAATAAGCTATGATATACTTGGACTTATAAGCTAGAAACATGAGGAAGAAGAAAGTTTCAAACTTTGGTACAAAATAGGCACGAACCAAACACCCTTTTAAAAACCACTCGAAATAAGCTTTTTTTCAAAATAAGCTTATTTAATCTGTTTGGTTATGGAATAAGCTGCTATATATATCTACAAATAAGCTGAAACAAAGTAGATGAAGAAAGTTTTAAGCTTTTTGAGAAAATAAGCACAAACTAAACAAAAAATGTGGCTTTTGGCTTACAAATAAGCTCGACATAAGCCATAAACACCCACAAAATAAGCTAAACAACAACACAAAACACTCCTTGGCTTTGATACAAATTGTTAACCATAAAGATTCATAACCAACACACACTATGAGATGTACAAAATGATTATCCTCACCCCCTCCGTGGAAGTAAAGAGGAGATATATATAGCCCTATGGTGTCGCCTACAATGCTAGCTTAACGTTTCTAGACTTTATTCGACACGGCTATAATAAACTAATGTAATTCCGTATAAGTCGACATATTTTAAGGCTAACACTATTCGATCTTCATATCATAGCATAAACGTCTATTGAAACGCGTTTAGGTTAGAGGATACCTGTGATTAGATCTTCATATCTGGATCACTTTGGGGCGGATTCTGAATTAAGTATTTATTGCGCGTGAATTTACTATCGGACGTGAGCGGTGTCTGCAGGTAACCACCATCTAGGTTGTCACGCAGATAGCAAACTTGACCAACTAGCTGCTATTAGGGGAATACTTACACATTACACTAACAAGAGTGACTGGCAATTAAACTAAAGAGAACGACTAGGGAGTAGTGCATGATTAGGTGAACACATTTGTTTAACCATACGAGTTTTTCCATCACTTTACTTTTCTGCATAATTATAATAGAATTAGGAGTAGTTTAATTAAGTAGTTTAATCAACCCCTCTTCAAAACCCGATATTTTACTTGCTTTCTAAAAAAATATAAAAATACAAAAATAGTCTTCCCTCAATCTTTAGGTCTTAGTAAACATACAATTTGAGCGTACCCAAACTGTTAGAAATCAAGAAAAGACTCGGTCACTACCAATATGTAATAGTATAGCTCGTAGCAACATTATTTGAAAACTTACCAAGCTAACCGAGTCAACATAAGATACCCTTATGTTGATTGGCCCCCAAGTAAGTATAAATACCCCTCTCCACACCTTGGAGAGGGTTGGTTGTTCATTTGGTTCTTTCACATAAGACATTTTCCTTTCCTTTCTCTCTCTAAATGCTACAACCCTCATTTATCTCTCTAAACTTTCTTTCTTGATTATTTATTAAGTGATTTGATACTTTTACAATTTGTATCAGTCGCCATGGGGTGATATCGTGAGCTTGTGTGCGTTTATATCTTGTTTAGATCATTAGTTTTGGTTATTTTTTGGTTTCGTGTGCTTAAAAAATCAAACCCGGATTTTTGTGTTTAAAAGTGTTAAAGTTTATGTTTTAAGCAAGATCTAGGCCTAAGATAACTAGTTGTGCAAGAAAAATTCAAGGTAAAACGTCAAAAGGGTGTGTTTTTGTAGAAAAAGTACGTTTTTATTTGAAGCTAGCAAAATATGTATGAATCTAGCGAAATATGTATGCAGGCAAAATATGTAGGCGAAATATGACATGTTGACTTCAAACGATTTATGTCACTTCTAGGAAACAAAACTCTGCTTAATTTTTCTTAGGTCAAGCGAAATATGTTTCAGGCAAAATATGTCATCAGGCAAAATATGTTAGCAAGAGATTTATGTTAGCAAGCGATTTATGACAGGTTGTTAGTTCAAGCGAAATACGTAATTGTGCAAAACGAAACTCTGTCCAATTTTCATATTTCAAGCGAAACAATACATTGTCAAATCCAAGCGAAACATTACAAGTGATGTGTGCTAAAACACACATCTTTATAACCCTGTAAAACACTATAAAACGGACTAAAAATACTAAAATATGCTTAATTATATTTCAAATATGTTTGTTTGGTATTTTTATGTCTTGCAGGTACTAATGATTGAAAACAAAGCAAAAACGGGTATTTTCGAGTTCATTGCTGTCACACCCCCATAATATCATAGTATAATGGCAACCGAGGGAGCGTGACTTCATGAATATCATGCTTCTAAGAAATAGCAGAACGACCTCTATATGAGACGTTTTAAGAAAACGGATCACTTGAATTAGGGATTAAAAAAATTGTTTAAACATTCGGGAGCAGAAGCATAAAAATATACAATCCAACATCGTTATTAGATAATACAATTGACCTTCAGATAACTGGAGAAATGACTGGCAATGCATGAGACTTCATGTAGCATCTTCATTCTTAATACCTGAGAAAACATTGCTAAAGTGTCAACATAAAGTTGGTGAGTTCATAGGTTTGTTTAAGCAGAAAATGTAGTGTTTATGAATCACAAGATTTCACCCGCATATGACAATATAACAGATACAAAGTCATATAAATTGCATTACTATTGTCTAAGCTCATGACACCGAAGCGTTAACATATACCAACAATAAATGAATGCCCTTGCAGGTGTCTAACCCGGGACACCCGTAATCTGACTCAAATGAAACTGTGTTTGCTTGACTAATGTCAGTCCAAGACAAACAGGGATTGTCAATCCCGATAGATCTATCCATAACATTCGCGCTCACAAAGATTGACGGTTCATGATAATTCGGGCAAATAGCAACTTGGGTTAAATCGGGACTTAGACCAATCAGTAATGAGTAATTGTACTTGTATTCACACGTTTAAAATAAGCAATGTTCTCACCCCAAAAGATGATTTAAAACAGTAGAGTAGGGGCTATGAAAACTCACCTTGTCGGTTAATCGATGGAGATTGGAAATGGATTAAGGCACGTCAAATAGCGACTCAGTCAAACACCTAAGTAATTATAACAATTACTGAGTCTACATTCTAAAATTAATGTATGCAATGAATTATGCAAATGGTTAAAAGGCATAGCCGTTATATGGTAACGTTTTACGTTTTCAAAGGGTTGATTAAACCGTTGGCTCTAGGGATGATACACGACTACGCACCTATAAGTGTTTATACCTAATTTAATGTAAATATGGGTTTAAGATCACATGGTCATATTTGTTAATACAATTTAGGTTTTAATAATATAACTATCATTTTAACGACTATTGAATTACATACATGTGTTTATCTCGTTCATTTATATACTCTAGTCATCACTTAAGTCTCGTATAATTATCCATTTTATATGTCGTAGTTCACGTGAAATCGTCTAAATAATCTTTGTAAAACAAAATTTATTTACTTGTATTTAACATTCTTACGTTTCACGTTTATAATTCAAATCATGTGGCTTCTAAATCATATTTTAAACTCAATTAAGTTTTGAAAATATTTTTAGTGTTAACTAAAATTTACGAGCCGGGATAAACTCGTTTACTTGTTTAAAAGTTTGGTTCCATTGTTAACAATTATAAACCATCGACAAATATCATTTCCAACTTATACTTGAAATCAGGCTGCCAACCCAATACAGGGGGGTTATACCCACTTGTGTTTTCTCTTCACAATAATACTTATTACATGCACTCATATAAATCACATGTTCTACCTTTTTTTCTTCTTTCTTTTTTTTCTTCCCACAAGCGTGGTCATGCATGCTTCAGTTATTATATACAACTTTTGAATATGAGCGTGACTTATGTGATTAACAACTGGAGGGCTATTTTTTTCGAGACAACCACGACCTCTTGTTTCATGCAGAGCACCGCAGCTCAGAAAACGGCAATCAGACGCTTGCCATGACTCGATAGCTAGCAATGCCGTCAAACAAGTGAAGGTTTATTGTTTTGAAAACGATACGCACGGAGTGCTCTTTCTTGCAACGTAAATGACGCACTCACAGCGAGCAAGACTCTGCTGTGGTACGCACCCATAGTAAGCAACACTCGGACTGTTTTTGCTTGGTTTCGTGGACAGCCTATGTTACAACGTCGAGAGTTTTCCATATGAGGGTATTATCCTTCCTTCATATTTTTCGCAGCGAAACCCTAAGGGTTTGTAAACCTCTTCAAGCCAAACGTTGGTCACTGGAGTATACTCAGGTTCTTTCATAATTTCAGTTCTACTCTGATACTGAGTCTTCTTACTCATAATGTGTATCTATAAATTTGTTTTTAGTTGTGTATTTTATGTGTGTAGCCGAAGGGCTTCGTTTATGTGTGCGTAAGCACAAGGCACGCGTGCATTATATGTGTCATACATAGCCTAAGCAAGGCCGAGGCCTTTGGCCGGCTTACCAAGGTTAGTGTGGCTTTTACAAGGTCTGTTACAGGTTGTTATTTCATGCATATCAGGTCGTTATTTTTATGTGTAGCAAACCCCACGGTGTTTGCTATTCGTTTAAGGCGATACATCGGTTTTACAAAGTTCACACTATACGTTGGTAGGTTATAAAATGTCACGACTACCCTTTGCATGCGCATATATGTACTAGTCACACATGGGTTTTACGTCGGGTTTTAGTCAACCAAGGTTGAGGCTTTAGCCGAGACTAAACGTGTTTCGCTTTAGGTCATGTTTTTTATACTACATAGAAAATGATGTAGTTACTACAGGTGACTTAACCCAATAGGAGCTTATTCCAATGCCATGAGGAGAAGTAGTGACGAGAAATGGTATACCTCCCTTCGGCAATCCACCCGTTCCAACCTGGCATCTTAAGGCAGACGAATGCAAAAAAATGAAAACTAACTCTCACTGATTTGTGAAATCCTTTGTTTTCAAATTTTGTTGTGATAGAATAGCTCGTGCATGGTTATCCTATTTAAACTACAAGGTGACACTAGACTTCTGAAACCATGCATGTGAAGGATTATCATTTCACTCTACTGTTATTATATGATACAATTTATGATGATCAACCTTTTCTATAATACATGCTAAAGAAATAGTTGTTACTATTGGATGAATTGAGAAGAGGAAATGATATTGAAACGTAACAGGTGAATAGTCTCTAAATGGTGTAGGACACTAGAAGTAAGAATGAAATGATTGTGTTAGCCGTTTATTTTGAATTCATATCTACTGGTTGACTTAGATAGCAATATAGCATATTTGATTTTTTAGGGGATATAACTTCAAGTTATATTGTTTATTTAGTAAAGTCTAAAATATCGTATCATATAAATTTTAATTTATTGTAAGTTGGAACGGGTTTCACAAAATAATATAGACGTGCGATTTTGCTTCGTGCGGCGTAAAAATAAAATATGATTTTTATCGTTACGCGATCGTCAAAAATTACCCTTTATTTATCCTTAAACAAAATGACACTTGATAAGGCGCTATTATTATAAACTCTTAACTAGCTCAAAATGTTTGTACGTCGCTGAATGGATGACTTTTATTGGAAAAGAAATGACAATTAGCAATTGCTTGTGATACATACTTTTACGTAAAATAACGAGATGTTCTAAATTTTTCCGAGGTGTCACATCCGCCCCATGTTATGTGATTTCGTCCCGAAATCAAGACGTTGTGGTAGACGCGTAATTGAATAGGTGTAGGGGTATTTCTTCCCTGATTTTGGTCCTCGCATTCCAAGTGTAGTAACTCTAGGCCACTACATCATTCCAACGGACTTTAATGGTTGGTATACGGCTTCGCTTGAGTTGCTTGACCTCGCGGTCCATAATCTCTACGGGTTCTTCAACGAAATTGAGTTTATCGTCGAGTTGGATTTCCTCTAGAGGAATAACGAGGGTGTCATCGGACAAACATTTCTTTAAGTTGCAGACGTGGAACACATTGTGTACTCGACTAAGTTCTTGAGGTAATTCCAAACGGTAAGCTACTGGACACAATCCTTTCTATAAAACAGATAATGGATCCAATAATAACGAGGTTCAACTTTCCACGTTTTCCCATATTCCGCATTACACCTTTTCCAGGGCTGCGACCTTGAGGCAAACCTTATCTCCAACCTCAAATTCAAGTGCCTCGTCTCTTGGTCATCTATAGCTCTTTTTGACGATCACGTGCAGCGAGCATACGATCCCTAATCTTGAAAATTTCTCCTAGTCTCGTGGATGATCCTCCGGTCTGGTAAGTTTGCTTCTTCCAACTTCAGCCCAACAAGACAGAGACACGACACTGTCCTACCGTAAAGTGCAACGAACGTTGCAGCTTTAATACTCTTGTGATAACTGTTATTGGTAACGAGAATTCCTACAATGGCAGGTGATAATCCCAACCATTCTCGAAGGTTATCATGCAACTCTTTAGCAATGTCCACTAATGTTTGAATGGTTCCTCACACTCTGACAGTACAGTCTAATGGGTGATAGGCAGTACTCAGGTTCAACTGCGTACCTAATGCTTTGTTGCAATGATAGGCCAAACTCTCGAATAAATGGCTATCCGATCGGAAGATGATTGACACCTGGTATACCATGGGCTTGCTACTACTCCTTCATGTCACCTCGTCAATTTTATATCTGTATGAAATTTGTCTCCTTCATTGGCAAAAAGTGCGCAGACTTAGTAAGACGATCAACAATGACCCAAACTCGTAAATCGAAACCCTGTTGCCGTTTTGGGTAGTTTGGTGATGAAATCCATTGTTATCTTCTCCCACTTCCATTCTGGTATATCGGGTTGGACCAATAAACCAAAGGGCCTCTGATGTTCAGCCTTAACCTTGGCACAGGTCAGGCATTTGCTGACATATGTGGCGATGTCAGCCTTCATGTTTGGCCACCAGTATAACATCTTCAAGTCATGGTACATTTTGTCGCTCTGGATTAATAGAAACTTTAACTTATTGTATTCGTGCATAATCAAAGATCTCGTATCACCGTAACATGGTAACCAACTCCTATTATCCAAGCATAATGTTCCATCAGCGCGGGCTTCTAACTTCTTTAGCATGCCACATGTATCTTCGGCTTCAAGGTTTTCAACCCTAATTGCTTCTTACTTAGCCGATAAGGATACGTGACGGAAGGTCAAGCAATGTCATAACCAAGGCTCTTACTCGCAACGGTTCGATTCTTTCCTTTCAACTCAAAGCATCCGCTACGACATTTGCTTTCCCCGGGTGATAACGAATTTCGCAATCGTAATCACTTATGACTCTATCCAACGGGTTGGCCTTCAATATTGAGGTCCTTTGGTCTATGATATGTTGTAGACTCATGTGGTCGGATGAACACTACACATCTTCGTGCCATAACAAATAGCTGTCTCCAGATCTTTAAGGGCGAACACTAATTGCTTCTGAACTCCAGATCAAGAGTGGTCTATTCTTCTCGTGGATCTTCAGTTGTCTAGAAGCGGTATGCAATGTACCATTCATTCTCTGCAGCATACCATAAACCTAAAAAAAATAACCCTTTTATGGATGCATCACAATACACCATAAAATCTTCACTGCCTTCCGGTAGTGCTAAGATAGGTGCAGCACATAGTTTCTGTTTCAATAGTTGAAAACTTCTTCCTATTCTTCACCCCAATCGAACTTCTGGTTCTTTTGCGTAAGCTCAGCCATAGGCTTAGCTATTTTGGAGAATCCTTCGATGAATCTCCTATAGTATCCTGCAAGACCGAAGAACTGGCGAATCTCCGAAGGAGTGGTTGGAGATGCCCAATTCTTAACAGCTTCAATCTTAGCTGGGTCCACGTGAATACCACTGCTATCAATCACGTGACCAAGGAATTTTACCGTATTGATCTAAAATTCACACTTACAAAACTTGGCATACAATTCTTCCTTCTTCAACAACTTCAGAATAGTTTTCAGGTGTTCCTCGTGTTCTTTCTCATTGCGGGAGTATATGAGAATGTCGTCGATGAACACAATCACAAACTTATCCATGTATGGCTTGCACATACGGTTCATGAGATCCATGAACACCGCAGGTGCGTTGGTCAAACCAAAAGGCATAACTCGGAACTTATAGTGTCTGTATCGTGTTCTGAAAGTAGTCTTGGGAATATCTTATTCTCTAACCCTAAACTGATGATAACCTGGCCTTAAGTCAATTTTTGAGTAGATGTTGGATCCTTGCAACTGATCGAATAAGTCATCGATCCTTTGTAAGGGATAATGATTTTTCACTGTAAGCTTGTTCAACTCACGGTAATCGATACACATCCGGAAAGATCCATCTTTCTTTTTAACAAACAAGATTGGTGCTCCCCACGGAGAGGAACTTGGTCTTATAAAACCTTTGTCAGAAAGTTCTTTCAGTTGTTCGTCTAGTTCTTTCATCTCTGCAGGCGCAAGACGATATGGTGCGCGTGCAACAGGTGCAGCTCCGGGTATTAACTCGATATGAAATTCTACTTGGCGTGTCGGGGGTAATCCTGGCAAATCTTCAGGAAATACTTCCGGAATGTCTCTGACAACAGGCACATCTTCAATTCGCCTCTCTAGAATTTCGGTTTTCTCTTCCTTCATCATTTGAATCAAGAACACTTGACATCCTTAGTCGATGTACTTATGTGTCCTGATGCTCGAGATGACTTCTAATCTCGATTCGCTTTTAATTCCGCTCCTTTCGCCTTGTATGATCAGCATATCATTTCTGTACGGAACACGAATGTACTTGTCATAACACACAACTTCTGTGCGATGTTCGGCCATCCAATCCATTCCGACGATGACGTCAAAACTTCCTAGTTCTATAGGGAGTAAGTCGATTTCGAACAAGTGATTTTGCAAGTTAAGAGTACACCCTCTTAAAAGAGTATTTGTGGTTAGTGACTTTCCGTCGGCTAGCTCCACATTATAATTAGTATCTAGGGTTGTAGGAGGGATGTTTATATATTTACTGAAAGCATAAGACACAAAACTTCTATCCGCACCAGTGTTAAATAGTACTGAAGCATAGACATTATTGACCAGGAACGTACCATTCACCACGTTGTTATCTTTCACTGCTGCTTCAGCACATAGGCTGTATACTCTGCCAGGTGCCCTGCGTCCTCCTTGAGTACTGGTTGATGCTTGGTTATTCCCCTTAGGGTTCCCTTGATTCTGTCTTTGATTGTTCTGAGGGTTTTGCGGGTTGCCTCGAATTTGATTCCCACCGCCTTGATTCCCATTGTTTGGACACTTGTTTTTGTAATGTCCTTTTTCGCCACATCCGAAACAAGTGACATCGCTTCCCTGTCCTCTTTTGGCTTCCTGGTCCTCTTTGGTTTGCGGGACGAGGTGGAGCTCGACAGTCTTTGGCCTTATGTCCTCTGCCTTCCACATTTAAACAACAGGAGGCATGCTCAGTGTGGTGTCGTTCCTCATTTTCCGCAGTGAGGTAGCTTGCCATCATAGAACCCTTGTCCAAGCTTAAACACCTTGCAATCTCTGGGCGTTTTGTTTCAGGTTGAGGTTTGCTAGTGTTGTTAGTGTTGTTGGGTTGTGGTTGTAATGTGCACTTTCCTTCCACATCCGGTTTGTCACCCTGAGTTTTCTCCTAGCTCTTGGACCACTTGGTACATCAAACCTTGATCCATGTTAATTGCTTCATGCAAGTCTACTGGTTTGGATGATGTTACGTTACCCTTGATGCTCAAAGGTAGACCTTCGATGTAACGTTACAACAACCGGTCAACGTTGGGTACCATCTCAGGGCATAAGAGGATGAGTTCTTGGAAACGTTGATTATAGGCAGTAAGGTTTGTACCCTTCACTTTTAAGTTCCACAACTCATTTTTCATTTGCTTGATTTCATTCCTAGGGCAGTACTTCCGAATGAACATAGCCTTGAAATCACTCTAAGGTGTGGCATGAGCGGTATCGAGGGTAACAGAATGAACATACACGTTCCACCAAGTTAAAGCACTCTAGCCAATGTTGCTAGCAAGCAATTTGGACTCGGTCACCTTCGGGCCACGATTGCTAATCCCAAATTGAGATTCTAGTTTCTTAAACCATCATGTTAAGCTTACATCACCTTCAGTACCACGGAAGTTTTCATGCATGACTGCACGGAATTCCTTGTAGTTGCATGTCTTGTTCTGGGAAGAGTTAGATCCTAGGTTGTTCTCTTCTTGAGTGCTTGCAGCATGAGTCACAGCGGCAACTGCGAGTGCTTCAGCAAATCTTGTGGCAATGAGCTGGTTGAGCATCTGAGTGTCAATGCCACTGTTGATATCCACATTGTTTCGGTTGGTCGAACGGTTGACTGGAGGGTTCCGGTTGACAGTTGGGCGTCGTCCTTAGTACCTCGGAAGTTTTCATAAATGAGACAACGAAAATGACAGTTATGACATGCACGAAAATTATACGTGTAGAGATATTACTACAAATGACACGTTTCTTGAAATCAATACTGTTATTATTCGCAAACACGATGTTTCTTTCCACGAGTACGGGAATTCAAGAGTTCACTAGCCGTGACAAACCCATAGCTTAGTGGTTATACAAAGGATAGAAATAAAACTAGTTGTTGGTACGATAGATTTGATGTACCACTTCCTCGAGTGCCTCCTTCCTCTTCTGTCGTGCTTCTTCCTGAGCATTACTAGCACGATCCTCCGCATCCTCACATATTTGCCTAAGTTGAGTAATCAATTCGTCCATCGATAGTGTCTCCACGTATTTTCCTCAACTCGGGGCTTCACATCCCACAGTTTCATGAAGGCTTCTAATTCCTCTAAACAGGCATTTGGGTAACGGTCCATGTCCTCGAGAATGGTATGCAATTGTCCTCTAAGGCACGCTGTGCATACGGTCAAGGCTGTCTCAGGTACATGCACCGAATTCTGACCAGTTTCTGTTAGAGCTTCCTCTCTCTGGGTGGGGTCCGTTTCAGCAATCATCTGCTGGTAAGCAGCCATCGTGAATAGAGATGAAGGTGAGGGTGGTAGAGTAACAGGATCAAGTTGATAATCATCAAGGTTA
This sequence comes from Tanacetum coccineum, assembly GCA_026074375.1. NCBI lineage: Eukaryota > Viridiplantae > Streptophyta > Magnoliopsida > Asterales > Asteraceae > Tanacetum > Tanacetum coccineum. The sequence goes on from BQNB010014522.1 coordinate 11,422, forward strand.
ATAGCAGAAATTCCGGCACGTTCAGCAAGATTTGGCTCAATAGGTGGAATAGATATACTAGTGGTACGTCTGATAGTTAGGGGAAATGGTGATACATATGGCAAAATAAGTAATCCTAGAGTAGGACGTCTCCTGTGGTACACCTGAGGGAGTGTGTCAGGGAGTCTGAGAGGTACCAGTGTAGTGTTATCGGCGTGTCTCAATTCATCCAGTTCGACATGTCGCTGAGACAAGAAAATATGAAATAAGGATATAGATATATTTCAAAATACGCGTAGTTAAGCCTGTTTAATGCACATGTAACCCATATTAAGTATATGTATCTCATATATGTCTATGTCACATGTACCCCATTTTAATATATGCACTCCTTTGATTGTCGATTCCTTTGTGCCTTATATTGAGAAACCAGCAATGACGGACAATAGAAGCATAATAAGCATGTTAAGCAGATAAGTTGTTATAGTCTAGTGCTATCTAATGCAACCTAGTTCTCTATAGCTCAGGGCTCTGATACCAATCTGTCACACCCCCAAAATATCAGAGTATAATGGCAACCGAGGGAGTGTGACTTCATGATTATCATACTTCTAAGCAATACAGAACGACCTCTATATGAGACGTTTTAAGAAAACGGATCACTTGAATTAGGAAATAATAAATTGTTTAAACATTCAGCGAAAGCATAAAATAGACAATACAACATTGTTTTAAATAGTACAAGTGATCTTCAGATAACTGGAAAATGACTGCAATGCATGAGACTTCATATAGCATCTTCATTCTTAATACCTGAGAAAACATTGCTAAAGCGTCAACATAAAGTTGGTGAGTTCATAGGTTTGTTTAAGCAGAAAATGTAGTGTTTATGAATCACAAGATTTCACCCGCATATGACAATATAACAGATACAAAGTCATATAAATTGCATTACTATTGTCTAAGCTCATGACACCGAAGCATTAACATATACCAACAATAAATAAATGCCCTTGCAGGTGTCTAACCCCGGACACCCATAGTCTGACTCAAATGAAACTGTGTTTGCTTGACTAATGTCAGTCCAAGACAAACAGGGATTGCCAATCCCGATAGATCTATCCATAACATTCGTGCTCATAAAGATTGACGGTTCATGATAAATCGGGCAAATAGCATCTTGGGTTAAATCGGGACTTAGACCAATCAGTAATGAGTAATTATACTTGTATTCACACATTTAAAATAATCAATGTTCTCACCCCAAAAGATGATTTAAAACAGTAGAGTAGGGGCTATGAAAACTCACCTTGTTGGCTAATCGTCTGTAACTGAATATAGTTTAATGCACGTCAAGAGTAACGCAGTCAAACACCTAAATAATTATGACAAAGTCTGAGTTTACATTCTAACAATACTTAATGTATAAATTGGCTTATGCAAAGGTGTAAAAAGGCATTGTCGTTTATGAGTTAACGTTTTACGTTTTCAAGGTGTTGATTAAACCATTGGCTCTAGGGATGATACACGACTACGCACCTATAAGTGTTTATACTTAACTTGATAGAACTATGCTATAACATGGTCACCTTGCTAAAATAATACCATTTAAGTTTTAATAATTTAACTATTATTTTTAATAATTATTGAGTTACATACATATGTTTATCTCGCTTATTTATATACTTAAGTCTCGAATAAACATCCATTTTGTATATTGCAGTTCACGTGAAATTGTCTAAAGATTTTGTATTAAAAATTATTTACTTGCAATTAATATTCTTATGCTTCATTATAATTTAAATCATATGGCTTTTAAAATCATAATTTAAACTCAAATAGTTTTTGAAAATATTTTTGGTGTTAATTAAAATGTATGAGCCGGGACCAACTCTCTTACCGGTTTAAAAGTTCGTTTCCATTGTTAAAAATTTTAAAGTATCGTAAATTATCGTTTCTAGCTTATGCTCGTTAAAATAAATATACTTGTTAAAATAACTATATGCGATTAAATAAATATACTCGCTATCAAGTTGTCAACCCATTTGGAGCTCGAACCGAGAGTTCGATAGCTACGCATGTGATATATATATCTTACGTCAAAATTTATAAGTGAAAATAGTATGATGGTCTTCTATGTCAACTTGCATTCGTTTATATTCTACAAAATGCATCACGTGACCACATATAATAATTCATGCCCTGCCACTTTTCTTTCCTTTTGTTGCTTAACTGACAAAATCAACAGTGAGTTTTTAAACTCACTGTTTTTGGTTCCTTCTCCTTCGCATAAGACCCACATGGCCACCCCTTTTTCTTCCCTTTTTTGTTTTTCTGTCGAGTAACAGGGGTTATACCCACTTGTATTTTCTCTTCACAATAATACTTATTACATGCACTCATATAAATCACATGTTCTACCTTTTTCTTTCTTTTCTTTTTCTGCCCAACAGACGCAACATGCATGCTTCAGTTTTTTATATACAAATTTTGAATATGAGCGTGACTTATGTGATTAACAACTGAAGGGCTAAGTTTCGAGACACCAGCGACCTCTCGTTTCATGTAGAGCACGCAGCCTCAACAGCAAGCAACGCTTGCCATGACTCATTAGCTAGCATGTGGCACAAGTAAAGGTTTTTGTTTCGTAACGATACGCACGGAATGCTCTTTCTTGCAACGTAAATGACGCACTCATAGTGAGCAAGACTCGGCTGTGGTTTGGCTTGGGTTTCATGGATATGTCTATGTTGTTCATCGAGGGTTTCATGTGAGGGTTGGTTACGAGGTTGGTGAAGGTTGAGACACAAAGACGAACTTCATGCATCCAAGCAGATGCAACAGTGGCTGTATAGCCATGTTTCCTCGCAACGAAACGCAAGGAAACAACCATGACTAGGTTGCACCCTTCACGACGTGGTGATACGTTTCATGTGTTATACGTGTCAAGGGTTTACAAGGTATGGGTATGACCAACGAGCATGGTTTTGCTCGACTTTCATTCGAACCTGTGGCGCACCCGCGATGAGTAAAAGACTCGTTGTGGTTTATTTGGTTACATTTGGTCACGCCTCTATTATACATCGAGGTCGCGCCATGAGAAACTCTACAAAATTTCACGTGAAATCTTAGTGCATGACTGTCCTTATTGAGCCAACGTAACATATTATGTGTATGTTTTTGGAGTTTGCAGAAGAAAGTTTCCTGGTTTGTTACTCGTCCTTAGGAACGATGTGTTGTTTACTAGTTTTCCATACGTCGTTATGGTAAGACCAAGGTTCTTGGGCATGCACACACACGAAACATGCATGGGTTTTATGTTGCTTACTAACCATGCTAATCCGAGGTTTTTGTTTAGTTAGTCAAGGCTAGACGTGTCTTGGGTTTTTGGTCGTTTGTTAAGCCACAAAGGAAATTAACATGGCATGATAGATGCTAAAAAAAGAAATTGTTAGGATCACATAAATGGACCCGAACAAAGAAGCTTCGGTCACTCGAAGATTCAAGGCAAAAGTCTAGCTCGTTAGTTAATTAATTATTTAATGGTTATTAATGTAATTGGGCTAACAAAGAAAAAGCCTGATAGCTCTTGTGTTTCAATATTTAGTTGTGATAGAGTAGCTCGAGTATGGTCCTTGATTTATACTCGGAGTCTTTGATTGGTTACTAAAGTATTACATGTGAATGGTCCCATACCACTATCGAATCATAGTGAATTTCTCTAATACTGTTAGCCATGATGCCTCTTTTCCTAATACTGTTTAAAGAACCTTTACTATGCCTTTCATTTCAAATTGAAATTTGCATCATGTTTGATAATACGTAGCATGTGATGGAAATATTCCAAAATAAGAACATGGGTAGGGTATTGTTGTAAGATGTAATGATGGTGTTGTTTTGCTTCATTTGGAATTTCCTTTCACTGATGACTTAAGATAGTATTTTGCATATTTAGTTTTTGAGGAGATGTAACGTCAAGTCACATTATTTATTTAGTAAAGTCTACATTTATATAGTATTTATTGAAGTATGAACGGGTTCACAAAATAATATAGTCGTGCGATTGTGCGGCGTAAAAAATAAAATATGATTTTTATCGTTACGCGATCTCTAAAGTACCCCTTTTTGATCCGTAAATAAAATGAAGATTTATGCGCGTTATTATAACCCTTAACTAGCTCAAAATGTTGTAAGTCGCTTGAAGGATAACTTTTATTGAAAGGAGAAATGACAAATTAGCAATTGCTATGATACACTACATTTACGTAAAATAACGAAATTGTTCTATATTTTTCCAGAGGTGACACAGTTGGGTACGTAAGGTATTACTCTAGACCTTAGTAAGCCCTTAGATGTGTTTTGTGTGGTTTTGGTTAAGTATTTTATGAATAAACTCGAAGTCGAGCAGATTCTTCACAAAAGTTGGGCTTTGTAACAACTTAAAACTTGGTTTCAAGACAGTTCTTGTTTGATGAGTTGCAAGACCGGGTTGTAAATGACGTTGTTACACAACTTAAGGTTTTTGACGAGTCTCCTCGATGACGAGTGAGGTTCAGGTATTTGGATGTTTATTTTTGTTTGGAGCGTTTTATGCTGCTCTGCCTACCCGTTTTGTGGGTGGGCAAAGTTATTAGCAGTTAAGATATCTTTTGAAAGTTAGTTGAAATCAAAGTTCTGTTCAGATGGGCGGCCCCCTTAAAATTAAAGGGACCGACCATGTTATTGAGGGTGGCCCCAAGGGGACCGGCCATTCATTTTGCCAAATAGTCCTTTTTTTTGCAAAACCGATTACCAAACACACCATTTCCGTCATCCCTCTCTCCCTGAGCAAGTTAGTCAAACTATTAATGTTGACTTATGTATATGTTTCAATGTATGTGTTATATGTTATTTGTGTTAATAGGTGTTTATATGCGTTTATGTGGATTATGTAGGAAATTGGTAGTCAATCTATTGAGTGTGATCATCTCAATGAGATTGGAATGGTGGTGAGATTGGTTAAATTCATTTCATTCACTTTTGGTGACAAGGAAATGATTTTTGTGGTTTAAGCGTTTTAGTGATTTATCGTGTAAGTATTTTTACGTATACATATTTATGTGTTAGTAAAATTAGGTATGAACAGGCTTTAGTGGTAAGAATAAGAAAGAAATGAAAATTTTATTTTTGGAAAGTTAGGTTTTATAAAAATGAAAAGTTATTTATTTTTAAAGGTTTAGTAAAGTGCGTTTATGCAAAAAGGTATGCGCAAATAAGCTTAGGTTTTTGTAGAAAATTAAGGTAATACAAATAATTGGTTAATTAATAATAAATAAAAAAAATTAAAAAAAATATATTAGGACGGCCAATCGGCCAGTTTTGGGAAAAGAAAAGGGAAAAGAAAGAAAAAAGAGTTTTAATTGGAAAAAAATAATACTAATTAGGAATTATCTAGGATTTATATTGAGGCCTATAAATACAAAGTAAAATCCCTAACCCTCCCCCCTTGTAGAACCGGTCGACTAAAGAGAGAAAAGAGGAAAGAAAATTAGGGTTTTTGCTTTTTGTGAAGAAAACAAGTTCTAAGGTAAGTATTAATTAATCATTGTTAACTATTAATCATTAATACATGTAATAATTATTATGATGGAATCATACTGCAATGATTAGGGTTTAATTAGGATCATATGGGTGTATTCGTTAGGGTTTAGACCGTGTTAGAACTTGAATTAGAATAGGGCAGAATTTATGGTTGTGTTGTTCGGCTGTTATCTCGATGATGATAATAGTTTTTGTCAAGTTTCCGGTGTCTATGATGTAGCTCAGAGAGTCTAGTTTCCAGAACATCCGGCCTCAAAGGTTTTTAAGGTCGGGAAGTCATTCAAATGTTGGTTACGAGAAAAGTTATCAAAGCAGTAAATTTGGGCCAGATTTAGGTCAGATTACGAGGTGTAAAACCCTCACTTAAAATTTGAATTAGGATTAACCAACCTTCAGGAGTTTAGTTCTATGTGTCTATTAAGAATCCCCCAAAGGAGAGCTTCTGATTTGGAGTCTAAGTATGGTTTTTAGGTCCAAACTTTTTAGTGTTCGATCAGATCCGAAACTGAGTAGTTAAAAGTTTGATTTTATTTGGAGCACTTAAGAGTGGAAATAAATTAGTGGAAAAATCATGGAGTTAGTAGACACATGGTATTGAACCTGTGATTTTTAGTAAAATTTATAAAGCTCAGTAGGTATGGTTTAGAAAATGGTAAAGTGATGTTAAAATTCTTCACTTTCGGGTAAATTGTAAGACTTTGGAAAAGTGTGTAAACATGTTGGTTTTGGTTGGGCATGGTGTCGTGGTGACCCATGGGGGTAATTAAACACATTAGACACCCATCATATTATTGTTACATTGGCATAAGAAATTGGCTTGGTCGCATGTAACACGTGTTTGTTTTGATTGTTTAGATTTGTGCTAGTGTTTGTGGAAGCTGCAAAGCATCAGGTGAGTTTCATAGCCCCTTTTTCTTATGTTTTCTTGGGGTGAAAATGATGCTATGAGTATTAAATGTTTTAGTTACTGTGATAATGTGTTTTAAATGAGGCATGGGCTATACGAGACTATTGTATGTTATGTGCTACTTGCTATTGTGATATGGATCGTGGGACACGTTTCGTTCCCTTGTTTGTTGTGCTTGAGCGTGACCGTCTCAAGACATTGATGGATTGTTAGTAGTGAGCGTGATCGTCTCATTGCTGTGGATTGTTGATAGTGAGCGTGATCGTCTCATTGTTGTGGATCGTGGGACACGTTCTGTTCCCTTGTTTATGATGTTGAGACCGTCTCAACATGGTTTGATGTGATTGCATGTTAGCTTGTATGATAGTACGTTGTATGTCCTGCTATGTTATGTTTTATTTATCACAGTAATTGGTTTTAAAGGATTGTTATGTGTGTCTTAAACCTATGACTCTCACCAACTTTATGTTGACGTTTTAAGCATCATTTTCAGGTGAGCATCATGAGGATGTTAAGACTAAGAGAAGTGGCTAGAGAGAGACCTTAGGTTGCATTGCGGAGTTTCTCCCTTAATTTATGTTTTGCATTGTTTGGATGATTAAATGTTTGGGTTGTTGAATTGCTTAGGTGTTGAATGTCTTTATATTGGCGAGAACCTCCTTTTCTTCAATATAAGACGCCTTTGAATTAATTGATTTGTTTTGGGTATTTTCATGACACTTTGTGTCTATGTTTTGTTTATTTCATGCATATTAGTTTCTCTATATAGACACCATTGTGTTGTGATGATATTTATTCTCGTTACGCCTCGTGTTTCCGCCTTGGCGGGGTGTGACAAACAACAACCCAAAACCACCAAAATTCAAACCTTCAAACACCCATTCGATCAAAATTCGCAAGGGGTAAACACCAACAACAAGATTAACAACCTCTATTGTAAGATTTCCTATACTTTTCTTTTTCAATTTCATCCAATTTTGCTCTTAATCAAAATTGGGTATTTTTCATAAATTTTGTATCTTTTATATTTTTATGATTAGGTCTAGGAAATCCATAACTATAATGATTCCCATAGTCATAGGAATTCAAGATTTCAATAGGATTGAGTCATAAATTTATTTATTTTTGGTTCGAAAATTTATAAAAATATATACATTTTTAGAATTTTTTTTTAACTAAGAAATTTTCAAAACAAAATTTCATACATTATTGATTCATGCCAAAAACACGTTAAAATGATTATACATTGACTATCAAAACATACATACCTAAATGCTTATTTTTCGAATAAATGGGTAAAGTTGTATAAAAATAAAGGGGGTGTTTGGTTCGTTTCTTAGGATCGATTTTTAGAGTCGAAATGACCATCACTATATTTTTGTCACTTGTATAAACACATAACTAACATGTATAAGTCATCAAGATATATAATTCATATATATATATATATATATATATTGATACATTTTATAAAAAGTATAAAATAAAGGGGCGTTTGGTTTAACGGTTTAAAACATAGTGTTGAGTCAAAACAAACACCATTTAACTCTCGTCAAGTCAAAAATCATAAACTAATATTTGTCAACTTAATATACAACTTAACGTATATCTTTCGACAATTTTAGTCAAGTCTTGTATTGATTAGGGACTGTTTGGGTCATTTTCTAGATGTTGAAATATATAACTAATATATACTTTTTGACACCCTAGATTAAGTGAAAAATAAATTAAGGAACATATGGTTTACTTCTTAGGTTTTTATTTTTAGAGTCTAAGTAATCCTTGTCTTACATTTGTCGTTTTTCAAAACTTTATTTTTTTTTATTTTTTTATTCTTTTAATAATTTATTTCGTTATTATCTTGTTTAGGTGATAAACATGCCACAAGCAACAGTTGGTGATACCTCTCTTACCCGTTCTTACATTCCTAAAGTATCCCAAACACCCGGTATTTTTCCTACTATCGCACACTTCTACAAACCTATCGAAAATCGATGCATTCATGAGGGTAGAGTTGTTGATCAACTTTACTACATATCTGATCACATCAATCGTTGTTTTTCTAACATACGTCTTAATTGTTTCTACGAAATTAATAAGCCAATTGTCCCTCGTTTTATTCTGGACTTTTATAGTCAAGTCACTCTTCAAAAAGATGACTCGGGCGTCATTCTTATCTCCTTCGTGATTTAAAATGAATTCATCACTCTTTCCCTTTAACAATTCGGTCAAATCCTCATAATTCCATTCAATGTCCAAGCTGTATTCACAAACGAATAGGATCTTGGTTCTCTTGCATACTCCCAAGAAACCGAATGACCATATCATACAGACCTTCCTACTCTTGAAGAAATTCATTAATTTCTTCAATTTCAACGTGTTGACCCTAACCGCAAATCAAACACAAAAACGTCATTCTTTCACCAAATCAAGTTCTAACCAAAGAACTTAGACATGACTTGAAAAGATGGAACGAACTCATTTAGGAGAATGTGTTCGGATTAGGAGGACACCGAGGCCATCTCCCGGCTTGCCTTGCTCATATATTATATTGTATTCTAACCGAGCAACAATATAATCTTGCCTATTTCTTTGCCAAAAGAATTGAAAGTGCACAAGCAACTCCTAAATCCCATCTTCCTTATGGTATGTTCTTTACACGTCTCTTTCGACATGTTATGGAACACTACCCTCACCTTGACAATGGCATTTACAATGTCGTTGATCATGTCATGCGTCCACTCGCTTTAAGACAAACTCGAAGACCCCGAAGTGATCGTGGCAAAGCCCGTCACTCCGTCTCATCAACATCCGCCCATCATAACCTTGGATCTTCATCTCGCCAAGGAGATGATGATGAGGATGATGGTGCTTCTCGTGCTAGTACCTTATCTCCTACTACTTACCTAAGCTCTCTCAAACCTCTCGATTACCAACAATATGACGTTCCCACTTCTTCTGAACAAAATGATGATCTTCTCTTCGAGCGTCAAACCGACTTGCTCAATCAAACACAACAAATGCATAAGGAACTTAGAGGTGGATTCAAATCGTTTGGCAAGGCATTACGAGGAGTCTTCAGGAAGAAAAAGAAATGAAGACGTTGAATGATGACTAGCTTGGTAGAATAATTAGTTTAGGACCTTGTGTGAACTTATGTTTATGTTTAATTAATTGTGTGATGACAACCCGATTTAGTCGGAAGTATGTGAACTTATTTGGCTTACTTAGAACCTTTAATCATTATGTGCTATTAGTATGTTCTTAATGTTTATTTTTATCTCATATTTTTGTTGCAATCATACATGATATACTTGGTTTCATGCATATATATGTTCACAGGGGACTTGCTGCAAATTGACCACCAAAACACAACCTTTTCTCATAAATTTTTACAAAACTCAAATTTTTGGTCGTCTGAAAAACACCAGATGGACGACCTCCTTAAATCATAAGGGCGGTTCCCTTAAAGACAAAAGGAAAAGAAAGAAACAAAGAAAGAAAAAAAAACGAAACTAAGAAAAAATAATAAGGGGGCCGACACCTTAATTAAGTGGACGACCATCTGAATTACAGATTTTACTGTTTCTTTTCTACTTTTTTGACTCTCTTTTCACCTAGCCTCGAGCTATCCTCACCTAGAAAACGCGAACATATTTTGGAAATTCTTAAACTAATTCAAATCCATTCTGTTTCCAAACCTTCCTCATCCAATAAATTCCTTCCAAATGTTCACCACCATTTCATCATCCTCTTCATTCTCTATCAACCACCACAAACCACCATGCCATCCAATAGAGCTTCCATTTCTAAAGCTTCCAAAAGACCAAAAATCAACATCATTCCACCAAAATAATTGTTTGTGGATTTAACTCATGATGACTCTAAAACCCCATCACCCAAACATCAACTCTCATCCCCTAGTGCTCCTAATGCACCTTCAAAACACCATCAACCAAAGGTACTTCCTTATCCTTCATTGACTACACACCCAAATCACCAACATCATCCACATCACCATCAACCAATGTTTACTTGAACTCACCAACATCTCCTCCTCCAAGAGTTCCTCCACCACCTCCAACTTAAGAAAATACATCAATGGACATCACTCTCACCCTTTCACCAATTACCCAACTTGATGTCTAATTTAATACTCCATCACCTTCTCCACCTATCTTTGGTCACCCTATTCCTTGGAACCTTCTCGAGGCACATGAAAACTCATGTTTGTGTTGCATTCACAACCGTACTCTTATCTTTGGATTGCGAGATGAACTATAATACATGTTTTCTTACATATAACACATGCTCTCACAACCTCCACCACCCAATTCACCATCACCAAACTAAACATACACCATGTTTAGCCATTTTCAAATAATTGTCAACCAAACTTTTTGCAAGCAAGTCCTATGGAATTCTAGGATTGATAGGATCTTTGTAGTTTAATTTTATGTATGTTGTACTAATATGCTTCAAGCATATTATTTCTACTTGATGTATGCATGCTTGTGTGTTATACACAATTATTATGTTTAATGAATGGACTTTAGTCTTATGTTTTAATTATGCACTTGTTTTTTTTTTGTTGGTTGAATTTTTCATACCCATAAAAGTTAAGCCCAGTTGATATATATTTGTGATTGTTAGTTTACACAAATAACTTGTCACTTGTTAAGCATTATCAACATGTTTGAATATTTATCCTATTTGCTATATGTTAGAAATGGTTGTCTTGTTCTTCTAACTTGTTTTGTAGCAAAGTTATCAATAGCTCGATTCCTTAGTGCCCTCGAACGAGGGGGAGTACACATCAAGGGGGAGCGTTCATCCCGTCGACTTTTCACATATTCATCGACGAAGCTTTTTTGATTCTACAAAAAAGGAGAGAAATGGAAATAAAACTCACTAAATACTTGTTTAAAAACAATTTTACATTTAATGAGTTTAGATTTTGTAATCATCAAAAAGGAGGAGATTGTTGATAGAAATAATGCCTAAAAACGTTATTAATATTTTTCGACCTCTTTACGTTTTGATAACCACAAAATGTAAAAATGCTCAATGTAAAATTAAATCGTAAACAAGTAATTAGTAGTAAATTTTTATTTCAAAAATTTAATCACTTAAAGGTATGAATAAATAAATGCTTTATGCATTTTACGATCAAAGGAATTTTTATTCAACCTCACATTTTTTATAAAAATGTCACAAACATTTTTATAACTTTTACAAAACATTTTTAGATTAAAAGAAATATTTTATTCAAAATAAATATTTTGAATTCAAATTTTGTACCTAAAAACGGCTAGAAATGTTCTAGAAAACACCTCCCCCAGAAAAGACAAAAAGGGAGCGTCTGGCCTGGGCGGCCCCTTTAATTATAAGGGCGGTCCCCTTAATTATTAAGGGGACCGGCACCCTAATTAAGGGGACCGCCCAGACAAAAAGGCAACTCAGTTTGCCTATAAATACTGGACTATTCCCTACTGATTTTATCACCTCTTGCACATACTTTCTTTATGTTCTAAATCAGTTTATATTCTCCTACAATCTTTTGATCATTTAATCATAAAGCTTGGTTTCTAAGTGATCCAAGCTTAATTCCTCAAGTGCAAGAGAAGAATACTTCTTATCATCAAGTCAAGAAGTGTTATAGTTTAGTTGGTATTGTTGTGAAGTTGTGTTAGACCTTGTAAATCATTTGTGTATATTGTGAAGGTGTGTACTATAGTTGTGTATAATAGTTAAATTGTGGTGATCATTGTAAGTATAGTTAGATCGGGGTGATCTTTGTAAGTAGAGTTAGATTGGTGTGATCGTAGTAGTGTCTAGGCATAGTGAAGTTGTGAAGCATAGTGAAGTTGTGAAGCGAAGTGAAGTGGTGAAGCGAAGAGAAGTCGTGAAGTGAAGCAAAGTTGTGAGTTATTGTAAAGTGGTGTGATTAGCATATAAGAGTTGTGATAGATTGGTTCTAGCTAGGATTAGAACTCGACATTTTGCTTTGTGTCGGAAATTGGTGTAAGCAAAGTTGTGTACGGTTTTCTTCGCCTAAAGGGAGTTTGTTGACATAGTGAAGAGAACTCTCGAGTTTGGTGCTCGGGGAGTAGAGTAGGGCGAAGAGGTGCTTCATTACCGAACCACTATAAATCCTTGTGTTGTGGTTTGATCTTTCTAACCCTTATCTCTTGTTTTTCATATTTACTTGTCATTTACTTACTTACTTGCATTGTTCATATTGTGCACATATTGAGATCACATAAAGTCGAATCTAAGTTTTTATAAACAAAAATAACATTAATTTAAAAAGCGGTAAACTATTTAACCCCCTTCTAGTTTTGCACAGTTTGTATGTTTACATAAAGTTCTTTTCTTTACTTTTCTATCTTAATACACATGGCATGCAATCAACACATAAAATGAGCAAGTTGACACAGATACAACAATTTCAACACAAGGATGAGTTGTTATTCAAAGTGATTTTTTCAATGAATTTGTCTATTTAATCTTTCATGTCCATCGTGGGGAATGAAACATGCAATGTAGTGAATAAGTCGATTTGACATATTTAAATATGTGAGGCGATAATTACCACAATATTGACAAGATGTAGATCAAATTTCTTGTTCATAGCACATAAGTCCTAGCACATAGCACATAAGCATATTAGCTCTAAGAGCACAAATATCTCTAAAAAGGGTATGCAAATGACCTCTAGACTTCTACTCTTATTTTTGACCCCTCACACACTCAAATCAATATCCTATGGTGCATATCTATCGTGAACAACCTGATGACATCAAATAATGTCTATTTTATAGCATCATTTATCCCATGTATTTAACCCATTTTATAAAATTATTGCAAAGAATTGTTACTTAATCATTTATATTTGAGAATTACAGTAATTATGGAGTACTTGGTGAATATCAGCAAAAGGCGCGCATTTTGGAGCTTAAATGAAGATATTTTGAAGATTTTAGAACGGAAAAGACCCAATGGCGGAGTGGTTTGTGTGTGTTGTGTTAAAAGCTTTGGTTGAGGTTGTGAGGTCCAGGGTTCGAGCCTTGCTCACCCTAGACTTTACAATTTCCCAAAGTTTTTTATTTTGCAAAAAAAATTTATGGAAAAGCTTAAAGACCCGAAAATAAGAAATTTTAATAAAAACAACTTTTTTATAAACCACAAATAAGCACTGAAATAAGCTAAAAACTGACAGAAATGGCTTTTTACACTAAGTCCTAAAGAGGTTAACTGTTGGCTACTTAAAACTCA
>BQNB010014522.1:29591-43541 GCA_026074375.1 Tanacetum coccineum
CTTATATTATCTTGTGTTATTGATCTGAGAAGTAACACGCCCCGGACCCTTATTCCGCTGCGACCCTATTTGGGGGTGTTATATTCAAAAGTACCCTAGATGGTGATTTAACTAAGTAAAGCATATGAACACATAAAATCTTAAATATGAATAGATTAAGCTTTTGATATAACCTTGTGTGGATGAGTAGAGATAAGAATAACAATCACACCCTTGTGATTAAACCTCTTGGCTTGAAAAATTTAGATGAAACCCTAATTTTTACCAAAAACCCTAATCTTGCAATATCTTCTTAAAACCCTTTCAAAGCTTAACCAACCCTTCAATTCTCCTTAGAATAGCTTAAGTATGATATGTAAACACTAATATGGTGAAAGAAAATCAAAGTATGGATTTGTTTGTGTGCCCCTTTTGAGCCGTGAGCTATAAGTGAGACAAGAGAGGAGTTTTTGTGATTTTTGTTAAGTGTTTATAAAAGAAAGAGTGCATGCATGCTATTTATAGTGAAAATATCTAATTAACCTAACCATGTCACTTTCTAACCCCTGCACAAGGTTAATTAGTCAAGTGGTTCATGGTGTAAGAGTTGGTTCCCTATGATCTTTCTTAACATAGATATTTTGAGCAAGTTAATAATTCTTGGTCCTATCCTTGAAATTTTGGCCACATAGGCTCCCATGTGATGTTATATTGATTATTTTAGGTATTGGGTATAATCGTGGGTATTCGTTTAAGCGTAGTTAGGTTTTGGTGCTTCCGGGAATGCCAAAACGCGTTTTATCGCGAAACGTAAGCATTTTACGTAGCCAATAAAAATAAGATGAACAAAGTTATTAATTATCCTTATAATAATCATATAACACTTGATTGATGTAAACATTTAATCGTTTAATGCCCGTTTACATTGAATGATCATTTTTAGTTTACGCGATTTAACTTAATGTTTACGGTTTAAGAGCAAACGCGTAAAACCCTAAAAATAAATTGTGAATTACATAATGTCATACAATGACCTAAAACATAAGGTGTTATATGTATAGTTGTTAAGGAAGGAGTTTGAATTGCTTATAGTTGCACAAACAGGTGAGTGCCATAGCCCCTATATTTTTTAAGATTTTTCATTGGGGTGGAAACGATGCTTGAGTATGTGATGTTTTATTACTGTGAAATTTGATGGTTGAGCTTATAAATGCATGTGCTATGTGGCTATTACTTGCTATGTGTTGAATTGAATTGACAAGTGGAGCCGGGTTGGCTTGGATCGTGGGATCGTTCCTGCCCCACTTGGGTTGAGCCGAGCTATTTTTAAGTTGAGCTATTTTGTTTGAGTTATATTGATTTGAATTGTGTTGAATTGAGCTGATTGATTTGTAGTATGTGATAGTTCAAGATATACCATGCAACTGTTTATCTTTATCACAGAAATGTTGGAGTTGTTTTGAAATGTTTTGAGGTTGGTGTCTAAAACCTATGGCATCTCACCAACCTAGTGTTGACGTGTTTTAGCATCGTTTTTAGGTAACTCAGGTGATCGAAATTGATGTTAGGAGAGTTGCTAGTGAGACCATAGATGCAAGTTGAAGATCTATGATTTTTGCAGGCCGTTTTACATATTTGAGCAATACGATTATTTGATTTTAGACTTGTTTTGATATTGTAAGACTTGTATGGATGGTAATCCTTATCATTCATATTTGGTCGTTGGATATTTTTTTTGTTGGATGTTATCATGACACGTTGTGTCTTTGCATTTATTACACTATTTAGTAATCCTCTATAAAGATACCATGTGCTATGTTAATATCTTTCATGTTATGCCTCGCGTTTCCGCCTTGGCGGGGTGTGACAATTCGTGAAGCTAAGATCGAAGTGTAAGCTTCGAAAGATTTGGAGAAACTTCATCATTTGATGATCGTCTCTTTCTCGGAGCTTTTGGTTGTTGAGTCTCGAAGGATAAGGTAAATCTGGTTTAGGCTTAGGAGCAATAACGGGCTCAGAGTTTGGTACTTGAGGTTGGACATCTGGAGGTTAGAATTTTTCGGTACTTGGTTGCACCGGGTCCTTTGTTACCTCGGGCTCTCTTTCCACCACCTTAGGAGAAGAGGAGAAAGGAGGAGGAATTGGAGGTCCTTACGTAGAACCACCACTTTGTTGGTGATTGCTTATCAAGTCACCTTTCGGTTAGTAACGGTATTGCTAGGAAGAGGACCCAAACCTAAACCTGAAGGTTTGTTCATTTGAAAATAATTTGCTCAACCCATGTTCTCTTAAAAAAAAAAAAAAAAAAAAGGGGGGACAAAAATAAAAAAAAAAAACAAAAAAAAAAAAACTTCGTGACACTGAAACATCATGTGTTTCAACTCAGCTTTCATATTAGTGATTTGGTTTTGCATAGCTCGCATGTTTGTTTCATTAACTTTCATGTAATTTGCGAGTTCATTAGATGGAGCATCTTGAGTTGGTGGAGTCGGAGCTCAGTAAGTCGAATTTCCTGGGTGGTAATTATTTCCCCGGTTTTGATTGTTTTGAACTGGTGGAAAACCAGGTGGGGGGGGGACTGAGAGCGTTGAAGTAGGGCGACACTCGAAGGGCGTGGAGTGAGCGCCCGCCGAGTTCCATGATTATAGTTTACTGCGGCTGTAGAAACATATGCTTGAATATTATCTTGATAACCTGAAGCGTTGCCATCGGTGGCAAGACACTGGTAGTAAGGGTGTGGACCACCACAAGTGACACAAGTCTCTTCAACCGCTTTAACGGAAGCTGGAGGAGGGGTTGTGTTTTTAAGAAGCAAAGCCTTAACGGCATCGGTGAGTGCAGCAACATCGGGTGAAAGACCCGAGGTAGAAGTGTTCGTACTCACTTTGGCAACAACCGGTCTATTTCGTGAAGTGCGAACTTTCAACTCATTCTCGATAAGGGTTAAGGCATCCTTAGGAGTCTTAGTCAAAAGATTGCCACTGGCGGCTGCATTCAACGAATCTTGATCGGTTGATGTTAAGGAATTATAGAAAGTATCAATTTGGTGTAATTCTGTGAAATCATGATGTGGGCATGCACGAAGGAGATCTTTAAATCACTCCCATGCCTCACAGAATGATTCATCAAATCGTTGTTGAATGTTCGTAATCTCATTTCGGAGATTTGTGGTTTTTGAGAGAGGAAAGAATTGATTAATGAATTTGGAAACAAGATCTTCCCAAATCACTATAGAGCGAGGGGGTTCTTTTTTGAGCCAAATCCGGGCTGCCCCTCGATGGAAAACGATCACGTGCGATTCTTAATCATCGAAGTTAGTCAGCATCGCGGGACGACCGAGCGCGGTTCCACTCCCCAAGCTACAATCTTGTTGAACCAACGAATATGAGCATGAGGATCTTCCTTCTCAAAACCGCAAAATTGCTTAGACGTTACAAGATTGAGTAAACCGTGTTTAAGTTCAAAATTCTCCGCTAGAATAGCGGGAATAATGATCGCATCTCCGTAACCCTCAGTGGGTGCTTGGAGCAATTCCGCCATAGTACGGGTATCGGCCATCGTAACTACGGGTTTTTCAACAATAATCGGATCGACTTGTTGGGAATGTTTTTTATTACGACGTCTTCTAGGAGTTGTTGACGGTTTGACAACTAGACCTGATGAACAAGTACTCATGCACTAAAAACAAATCTTTTATTAAAAATTAAACAAAAAATTCTTTTTGGCAACCAGAAGTCAAAGGTGCACGGTAGCTCTCTAGAAAAAAACGCACAAAAAAGCGGAGGAGCGGGTAAGCGCGAAGCGTTTTAAAAAACGCTTCCTCGCTTTCGGTCGAAGTTCGTAATGATCAACCCTACCTATACCTTCTCTATAGTTTGTAATCCATAAAGGGTGAGTCGATTAACAATTGCCAACTCGATTTCTTTTGTTGATTTTTAATTTTTTTGATTTTTTTTTATTACTTAAAATAATTTTTGTATTTTTTTTATATGAAAACATTCAAAAAACAAGATAACTTCCCGAGGAAGGATCTCAAAAAACAATCTTCAACACGATAACTTGAAATTCGTAAACACATCCTCCCCGGCAGCGCGCCAAAAATTTGATCGAAGTCAATAGTAAAGTATATTGTAAATAATATATATATATATATATATTTATATATATATATATATTTATATATTATAATAATATATATATATAAATAATATAGTGATATATCAGCAAATCACTTGTAAGACAAGCGATAAATCAACTCACAATGAAAATATAATTCCGGAAGTATCGACTTCGAAAGTAAACCCCTACTAGTCATTTCCCCCGGTCGTTTTGTTGTTTCCTGGTGAGGGGTGAGGGTGTAGGTGAGGGTTGATTTGGGGTAGGGATCTTCGAGGTGTGAGATTGAACTTTTGTTGAACGTTTGTATTCAGGATTTTGAATAATTAAGATTTTGGATTTAATTCTAATTTCTACAAAAATACAGCAATTAAACAAATAAAAACAAGGCAACAATTAAGGCGAATACGAATCAAACACAAAAAAATAACGTTAACGGAACTAGAAAACGCAACCTAAAAACCTAAAACTTCAAATTTTAACTCTAGAAAGAAAATTTCAGATGTCTGGGGGGGGGGAAAGGGGGGGAGGGGGGGGGGGGAGGGAAAACCTAAAATTAAAAAAGAAAATTTTAGAAAAAAAAATTATATTTTTTTGACTTTTATTTAATTTATTATGATTTAAAAACAGTTTTAATTAAGAAAAATGATTAAAAATATAAAACTAATACTAAAAATTTAGAAAATTACTAGAAAATACTTTAACCTATGGAGAATGCAAGAAAAATAAGAGGTTTGAGAAATAGCTTATAAATAAGCTTTAATTAAGCAAGTAAGCTTATAAGCTTTTTGGGCTAAAACCCCTTAAATACCAACTGCACCCAAAGACATTCAGAAAAGTCCCAAGGGCGCATATGGTAAAAGAGGGTGGTGTTAAAGCGTGTGTGAGTGAAGGGTAAGGTCCAGGGTTCGAGCCTGGAACCTTGGTTTTTGATTTTTTTTATTTTTCAAAACTTTTTACAAAAACTTAAAGAGAACGAGAAAATAAGCAACTTTACTAAAGGAACCTTTTTCAAAAACTTAAAATAAGCCAAAAATAAGCTATTTGAAAGTCACAGTTTGGCTTTTAAAAATTTGAAAACAAGCCAAAACTGTTTGGTTCTTTTAAGACTTAATAAGCAACTAGAAATGCAAATAAGCTAAAAACAGCCATTCACCTAGACCTAATAAGCAAATGTGATTAAAAATTAAGCTAGATTACCTAAGAGATAAGCTGGAAACAGATAATGCAAAAGGGTTTATATTACTGATTTAAAGGATTTAAGTGACAAAAGAGCTTTTGCAGCCCTAAAATAAGCTGGGCTAATGAGCTTATATGACCTCAAAAATGGAAAACAGATTGAGCTTAATGTATAAGCTACTTGTGCTCTCAATTATAGACCCTAAATCCACCTTATACTTATCTAAAATTGAGATTGAAAACAAGATTTTGAGCTTTTAAAAGCTGAAGTAAGACCTTTGATAGATTATGGCAAAAACTTAAAATAACAAATGCAGTATAGTGTGACTTGTTTCTAAGACATTTTAGGACTAAAATAAACACCAAAGCAACAGCTTAAGTGCATTTAATTAGGCCAATCAAATGAACAGTTTAACAGGCACATGAACACACAGACTTGAACCTTTAATAAAATAATCTTCAAAACTTAATAAAACTTCTTTTAAACTAATTAAAACTTATACCTAAACTAGATTAGAGCTAATTAAAACTGGTATTGAAAACCAAAAACATTTTACACCCAATTTGACCCATCTTGAACTCTTGACCCAAACACCCCTTTAAAAACTTGAAATCCAAGTTTAGGCTATAACAGATCTTAGTAGGCCTTTAAATGATGAAACAGATCAAGCACAAGATCATAGAAAGTCAAATAAGCATTAAGCACTCAAGAATAAGCACTGGAGATAAGCAAACTAAATAAGCTAATTTAGGCTTTTTAAGACAGATTTTATGAAAACTTAGGAATTCTTGAGGACAGATTATGAGAGGCATAAAACTAAATCAAATAGCAACATAAAGACTAAATAAGCAGTTTAAAGCAACAATTAAGCAGGAATAAGCATAAAACAAGTAAAACATAAAAAAAAGAAAACTGATAAATAAGTCAAGTACCTTAATCCTTTGCTATAAGCAAGGATTAATTTCTCAAGAGGGCTTTGATCAACAAGCTCTAGCTTATTTTCATAAGCTAGTAGACACCAATAAGCCCATCCCTAATTGGCTTATCATCCAAAAGCTTAACAATTGTGGAACAGTGATGAAAAAGGAATATTGAAACTTTACTTTTATTAAATATTCTTGAAAGTACAATGCTTTGAAAGTAAAATGCTTATATAAAAGCTTAAGAATAGGAAATTAAATACAATGCAGGAACAATAAAATTACTGAAAAGAAAGATTGTAGGAGATATCCTTCTGAGTGAATTCTTCTCCCTATTTATAGGGGTGAGGGTTGTCTTGTGCTTATCCTTGAGGAAAACCCGCCTTCAATCACCTTCCAATCATCCCATATTCACATATGAAAGTTTCAAATTATTGCCAATCACCATTAAAACCGCCCTTGAATTGCCTTGACTTTATCTTTATCTCTTAACTCTGTCCCATAACTGTAGACGCGTCATCTTGTCCAATAAGATGGCTAGAAAGTGCCACGTGGCACTGATGGTGCGTAGAGATTGTGTTGAAAGAAAATCATGCAAAGGAGGGGGAAATTTGGCTTGGTTTGGGCTTTGGTGCCTTTTTTGGATATTAAATTATATTTCAAAATTAGGAGGATGCAAGTAAACGGTTGTTAAGGGGTTGAGTTAGATTAAGGACTAACGGTGGAAAAATTTTTTTGGTTAGGGACTGCTGGTGTTAGTCCTTAAGGACTAACGGTGTAAAATCCAGGGACCTATGGTGTAAAAGGTTTAAAGGGGTTATGTTTTGGGCTTTTTGTTCGCTTTTGATATAAAAGGCTTAGTATAGATGACATAATGGACTGACATGGCCCATTAACTTGGGTTGGGTTGGCCCACTAAGATGCATACGCCTTTGGCTTCGGTTTTCCACACTCTTTTCAATCCCGTGCTCGGTTTTGTATAGTTTTTGCCTTGTTTTTGTCTTTTGTGAATATTCGTTACCTACACATTACATAACACAAAACAAGCATATTTTTGGCATTTTAAGTCCATTTTTGGTCATTTAAGCTCGTTTTATTTAGAAAAAGGTATGTGTATTTAAGCACATACCATATTGCTAGGGGATGGTTGTAATAAAACTTGTATTTCCTTTATGTACTAGTAATCTTACTTCTCAGATAATATACGTATGATTTGGCAATAAATCTATTTGTTATTTTTTATTTATAAACCTTTCGTTAAATTTGTTTACCAAACGCTGTAACGAGCGGTTTGGCATTCCCCCTATCTAGAATTTCTTTAACTTGAGCGTTCAAGATTAGTGACGTTGGTTTAATATTTATTGTTGCGTCTAAGGCTCGACTCCTAGTTGCTTATTCATTTTTTTTTTTGGTTTTTTTTTCGTTCCCATTCAGACTACCGTGTGGTAAAAAAAATTGATGATGTTGACTTATAGATAGTAAGGTGTGAAAGAAGTTTACTTAGTGATTATTTTGTTAGTTTGGTTCCTTCCGTGATGATTAAATTCTTATGAATATGCAAGCAAAACCATGATATAAAATAAAAATTGTCCTCGTGACAAGAAGTTTTAAGGTGACACTCTCAGCATTAGGCATTGTCCTAGGTCCTGAATTATACATAAGAAGATCAAAGCTATTGTAAATTGAAGATTAACAGATGCATTGCTTCATTTTCGTCAAAATAACGTTATGATTTCATGATATTTGAGAGAGTGGGTTGCATAATTAATTTAGGGAATTAAAGTAAAATTGGCGAAATTTTCATAATACAATAATTCGATATATAGTGGGTTTCATTGTTTTCCCTCTAAGATACTACATAGTTTTCTTGATACTACAACTTCTAATACAAGCTAATACATAATTCCTAAAACAAGGTGTCTATGGGTGATGTCCGAGCTGACTGGTGACTAACTCCTGGAGCTTCCTGAAATTCTCTTGGTCCTGTCGCTGTGACTCCTGAACATAAGCCAACTATCGCTCCATCTCCCCATGAGTCCTCCTCTCTTGGCTATGAGTAACTGTCTGGATAGCCTCCCAATACCTAAATCTTTACCTACGCAGAGAAGCATTCTCTGCTTCGGCCATACCCATCCTGAACCTCAATGTCCTCATTTCCTCCTCGATGGGCACCCCTTGCAAATACTCATGAATGCCTCGAATAGCCTCCCCAAGACTGGCTAGTATCGTAACAATAGTCACTATAGGAAAAGCATCTGCAGCGACGGGTATTGGGTGGTCAACATCCAAACCAATGTCAATAGCATCTCTGAAATTTCCCTCAGAGGAATCAACAAAGACGGGAATAGTAGGTGCATCCATAACCTGTACGAGCAAAAGTTTATATAAGTCGTCTTTATATGAAACCATGCAAGATGCGTGCAGTATGGATGATAAACGTGATGTAAGATGGTGTATGGTAAAGACGAATATGCACTCATTGCATGAATGGATACGTGACACGTTGAAATGAAATGCCTCATGGCATAAATAAATGATGGTATCGTGTAAGGTAAAGTAATGTTTGATAATGTTTAGGACCTATGAGCTTACAATACTACCTTGCCTAAAGAAATGTTTCAGTATTTATATAAATAACCCTTATATAAATAATTGTAAAGCATGTATGAAAGAATATAAACACATCTATGTATATATATATATATATATATATATATATATATATATATATATATATATATATAAATTATATATAATATATTGTGTGCTGTGTGTTGTGTGTGTGTGTGTGTGGAGGTAAGACCCTCCTAGTAATATACGTACTATAATGCAACAAAGCAACAAACAGTGTATGTATGTCCCGTAAAAATCTTTTGAAAATGTGATCGTTGAAAATGGTTATAGCCAAAGAAAAAATTAAAAAATGAGAAAAATATAAAAAGAAGTAATAATGGCATGTCTTTTGAAAATCGATAACATTTACGGTCTTAGAAATGTCATTCAATAATGATACGAGGCTGTAAATGAAGTTCGAGCAGAAGTTCCAACTGTTTTCAAAACATGCCAAATGGCTTGCTATTATTTTAGATAGCAACCCGGTCATCATCTTAAAGGCAAGTATTTCAAAAAAAAAACTTGACCTCATAATAGGAATTTATTCTCGGGCATGATCTACTTTATGACCATGCAAAGGCTTGTGATTACTTTGCATCACAACCCGTGCTCTCTATATTACATAATGTAACACCCCAAAATGGATCGCAGCAGAATATGGTTTGGGAGCGTTACTTCATAGATCAACAGCATAAGATTTATAAGAACGACCTTTAAAAGTGTCATTTTAAAACCGATACATTGGATTTAGCAAAGTGTTTGTTACAAAAGTCCGGAGCTTTACTTGTTCATTGATAAATTATACAAAGATTCTAGTTCATAACAAATGTTTCTCCAAAATGTAATGCAACCAAATCTTTAATGCAAATGACTTCCAAAATAATGACCACCAATGTATCCCTTGTCTTGTACCTCATTGATCTCCTGAGAAAAACATGTTTTAAAACGTCAACAATAATGTTGGTGAATTCATAAGTTTGTAAATTATATAAGTGTAGGACCGCAAGATCTCCCCCATGATAATACATCATATATAAACATCACAAAAATGTAATTACGTTTCCCTAAGCTCATGACACTGAAGCTCGACATATATGAATTGTAATATAAATTGCCTACATTGCCCTTGCTGATGTTCTAACCCGAAACATCCCAAATCCAACATGGTATACGTTCATCTCTAGTGATAGCTAATCACACGAACGGGGGCGTCAACCCCATATTGATCTATTTATAACATTTGCGCTTACAATCCAGTAATTTAATAGTTCATGATAATGGGCTCATTGGGTTATCGCTACTTAGGCAAACATGTGATCAGTTTAAATATGAAATGTTCTCTTGCGTCCAATTATAAAACAAGCATGTTCTCACCCCAAAACAGTTTATGTAAACTCTTAAAAGAGAAAAAGTGGGGCTATGAACTCACCTCGAGTGAATGAATAATCCAAGTATAACAGAAAATGCGTCACAATAATGACCGAATGCAACCTAATTAAATATAGGCCGTATAAGTACTAAGCACTTTGAATAACTAATACCGTATATAATTCTATATAGCTACATCACCATCTAATCGCATTTGTGAAATCATGTTTATAAAGTTAAAACGTTTATAATTATTACGTTAGTAAAAATGGCGTAACTTTATCGTTTTACGTCCGTTTCTTACGTTTCTTATGTCCACGCTTTTGTATTAAGACGAGTTATCAAAATATTACATTTTCATATTTTAAGTCCTCTGGTGAATAGTACTTTTACTGTTCATATACTTTTATATAATTATTTTTATAAAATTAGTCGTCGTAAACTCGTAAACGTCGTATCTTATTCGTTTTAACTCCGTTTTTAGTGATTCTTTCGAGCACGTCTTCGTAATTAAAAGTTCTATCAAATTAATGATGTTTTCAAAATATGTATATCTGATGTGAACAGTAACTTGTATACAATTATTTTTATAAAAGTATTTAATATCGTAAACTTGCGTAATTCATAACTCCTTCGTTATTGATCCTAAAATTATGATTTTTATTGTTTTGGAATCCTAAAAATATGTACTATGTAAGAAAAATAATCATTCATTTATATTAGAAGTGGTTTGTAATAATTTTTCATAAAATTTCTTTTATAAACGCGTTTATTATCGTATAAATTGTAAATTACGCATCTCCTTCGTTATAAATCTGTTTTTCAAGTTTCTTACCTTTTTGGAATCCTCACGAGATGTAGTATTTTATAAAAAGATAAAATAATTATTTTTATTTCGAATTCTAACAGACGGTTTTGGTCATTTTGTATAAATATGATTAAAACTTGATTTTGTAACTTTTTAGTTTAGCACACTAGTTACATGTCCATTTCAACACTTAATACCACATATCCTACATACTTAGGGTCCTTAGTCCATGATTTGTCCAAATATTATCCAAGAATCATAAGATCCATAAGTCTACATACTTATTTGTTTATGAACTTTTATAACTACACTTTTTAGGTAACTAGTCTATATAAGCTTTTAAACATAAACCATAGTTATATAATGTATATTCTTCCATTCTCACATGTTCTTAACAACAATATAGCACATGACAAAGTATATCATACCATGATCATAAGTAAAAATTCCATTTTTCATGTAAATAAGTTTCCTAGATGGTGATTAACTACATAGCCATTATATACACATAAAATCATGAATGTAAAGAGATTAAGGTTTTTAGATAACCTTAATATGATGTATGGTGATGAAAAATGTGATATAAACCCTTGTTTAGCTATTTAACCTAAGCTTCCAATATCAAAGAAAACCCTAATTACAACAAAACCCTAATCTTAAACCTTTTTGCTTTAACACTTGTAAACCCCAAACCAAACCTTCTAAACACCTTAGGTTATCTTAGATAGGATGTAAGAACACTTGTAAATGTTGTAAATAAATTTTGTATGGGTTGTGTATGTTGTTTGATGTTGGTCATGGCCTATAGGAGAGGAAAAAGGAGAGTATGTTTTGTTTTCACCAAAGAAATGAAGTGGGTATGTGTTTACTTATTAGTGAATGCCTTATATACCTATAAGACTAGTCAAATATTGTATAGGAAGTCTTAAGAAATTCTTTGGTCAAGAGAAACATTAGGAGGGTTTTAAGGAAGTCTTATGGTCAATAATAGACATGGTACTCCAAGGTATAATGAGAAAGGGTTGTACAAGTCCAAGTTGGTGTTTTGTGAGCTCTTGGTCCCCTTGGGATCTCATTCTACCCGAAATATATGGGGTTGGGGGGTGAGCTAGTTGGTGATTTTTGGTTATTTACTTGTTGAAGTGTAGAAAAGTTTTGGTGGTTCCGGGTATGCCTAAACGTATTTTATCGCGAAACGTAAACGCTTTACGTAACCAATAAAAATAAAATGAACAAAGTTAATAATTATCCTCAAAATAATTACTTAACACTTGCTTGATGTAAACATTTAATTGTTTGATGCCCGTTTACATTGAACGATAATTTTTAGCTTACGCGATTTAACTTAACGATTTCAATTTAAAAGCAAACGCGTACAATACTAAAAATAAATAGTGAATTTATTGACGTCGTAAAATGACCCTAAAACATGGGGTGTTATAGTCTTCCCCTGTTAAATGAGCCTTGTCCTTAAGGCTTAAGACGCGACACTTGACGACGGTGCGGTCTTTGTGAAGAGGTGTGGATATTTCTTCCGAAATTAGTCTTCACGTTCCCATGTAAACTCAAGACCTCTCCTGGAGTTCCATCGAACCTTGACAATTAGAATGCGGCTATGTTTCAATCGTTTAACCTCACGATCCATGATCTCTACTGGTTCCTTAACAAAATGAAGCTTGTCATCAATATGGAGTCCATCTAACGGAACGGCTAATGGTTCGTCGGCTTAGCACTTCTTCAAGTTAGATACATGAAACGTATTGTGAACCCTGCTCAACTCTTGCGGAAGTTCAAGCTTGTAAGCAACGGCTCCACCCTTTTCCAACACTTTGAAAGGTCCAACATATCTGGGGTTTAGCTTCCCCCGTTTGCCAAAACGTACTACTCCTTTCCAAGGTTAAACCTTGAGCATAACCCTATCTCCAACGTGAAATTCCATCGGCTTATGCTTTAAGTCGGTGTAACTCTTTTGTCGATCATGAGCAGCTTAAATTCTTGCTTGATCTGAATGATTTTCTTGGTCGTCTCTTGAACTATTTTTGGACCAGTGAGTTAAACATCTCCAACCTCACCCCAACAAATAGGTGAACGACACTTTCGACCGTAAAGTGCTTCAAACGGTGCAGCCTTAATGCTAGCGTGATAACTATTGTTATATGAAAACTCGATTAATAGAAAATGGTTAACCTAACCCTTTCCAAAGTTGATTACACAAGCACGTAGCATATCCTCGAGAGTCTGAATTGTCCTCTCGCTTTGTCCGTCAATCTGCGGATAATATGTAGTACTCATGTCCAAGCTATTACCCAAAGCCTTCTGAAGTAACCTCTAGAAATTTGATGCGAATCTCGGGTTGCGATCACAAATGATTGAGACAGGTATCCCATGCCTCGTGACCACTTCCTTTAGGTACATCCTTGCCAGTTTCTCCATGGGATCAATTTCCCTCATTGGTACAAAGATTGCAGACTTAGTGAGTCGGTCGACAATCACCCAAATGGTGTCGTAGCCTTGTGACGACTTAGGAAGCTTCGTGACAAAATCCATAGTGATATTGTCTGTAACAACCGGTAATTTTCAGACGTTTAAATGACTATTTTACCCTTTGACTTTTTGGGTCTGACTTGACTTTGACCCTTTTGACCTTTTATTGTCAACTAAAAACGATAATCACGTAACCGGTAAAAAAAAAAAAAAATTAAATTATATTTAGTTATTACTTTTTATTTAATAAAAATATTTAATAAATTATTTCATTTTTGTTCAAAAGCGTTTATTTAAAAAAAAAACGCAAATATTCGGGTTAAAAAGAAAAGAAAAAAAAAATCTTTCGGACAAGGCATAACCGGGTCACAAAATAAATAACAAATATTTTATAAATGTTATAAAAAAAATATTTATGAAATACTATCAAGTAAATACTCATTTTTATCAGAAAAATGATTTTTAAAACTATGGCGCAAGTT